>VZQC01002594.1:1404561-1429813 GCA_009823505.1 Rhizomys pruinosus | reverse complement strand
CTCACAAATTATCACTTATTGTTAAAAACAAAACAAAACAAAACAAAACAAAAAACCCAGAAAGATGCAGAAAAGTTATGGCAGAATGCATGATCTGGGATGGGTAGGGGTGGGGTGGGTGGAAGGGAAGGGGATATATGCCTGAACTGAATTGGAAAATGATGTATGAAATACACAAAGCATCAATAAAAAAATAAAAAAATAAGAGACGTCAAAAAAGTACTATGTTATCAAAATGAGAATACAGCCAATATGTTCTGAAACTTTCAGTTTACTTGGACCTTTTACATAAAGCTGATGAAAGTAGGATGATATCAGCGTCTTATGACACTTTGCTTGCTCCTCAGGCATTGCACCTCCTTAACTCCCACCACACAATCTACTCATGCAGTATTTATTTCAGGAGATAATTGTGCATAGATTAATACCAGGGATTTGGTATTTAGCCGGCCTGGGTTAAACTGTTGTAGCTATCATGTACCTAATGTATTACAACTGAATTTACATTCTGTATGTCAATGATAAAAATACCTACTTCTTTGGGGCTGGAGAGATGGCCTAGCGGTTAAGAGCGCTGACCGCTCTTGCAGAGGACCGGGGTTCGATCCCCAGCACCCACATGGCGGCCGAGAGCAGTCTGAAACTCCAATTCCAGGAGAGCTCCAGTTCCAGGGGAGTCCGACACCCTCTTCTGAACTCCGTGGCACGACACGGGTGCACAGATTTGCATGCGGACAGTACATTCATACACATACAGAAATAAATAAAATAAAATAAAATTAAAAAAAAATACCTACTTCATGAATAAGTGGTAAGTGTTAAGTGAAATAATACCGGGAGAGCAACTGTCACATAGTCTTTGCCTGAACAGTAGAAATCAGGTTATTAATCCAAATAAAGATATTTGGTTGAAAGAGTTTGTGATGCTAATTATCATAAAATTTCCTTGCAGAATTCTACCCGTCAGCATTCTTCAGAGGGAAGATATCTGTAACTATACTCCCCATAAATAGTTATTCAGCTGAAGGAGCAGAAAGAAATGAGAACCCCCTTCTATGTGCTAAGACTTTTGTCTGAGGGTCAGACTTACTGGGTGGATATTTTGCTCATGGAAGTTTCTGCCAGCTGGTGGCATGTTATCTTTTGTCTTGTCTACACCCTGACCTTTCAGCTTTATAACTTCCAAATGTTTATGTAATGAGAACTGCCCTTTTAAAATTGACACAGTGATTAAAATTGAAAATGAGAGCTGAGACTGTTCTCTAATAAATAGGCTGAATCTGAGCATACATCTGTCCAGCAAAAAATCTTCTAAGCAAGCCGGCACACATTTCGTTGCTTGTATTGAGAAAGTGAAGGTGACATTTATACCATTCGATAATTTCTTCTTCCATCTGTTTATTCAATAGTGAGATTTAAGTTGGCAAATGTTATTCCTATTATTGATGTTCCTCTCAAGGATATGTTTCCAACATGTAGCTTTTAGATGGATGCATCCAAGGACATGTTAACACATAAGAAAATTTCCCTTCAAAAGAGAAAGATGATCCAAGAAGGCCCCACCCTATTCCAGCAATAAGTCTCCTAACAGAATTGCCTGGTCTATCAAAGATGTATGGCAGATTTTTCTACTTTTCTACTTGAATCATGAAACTTTCTTCTTACTTGAGTAAAAAGAGTGGATTGAAATTATTCAAAATTACCTTTCTAAATGATTAATAGGAACAAAAAATCCCAAAGTCATATGGAACATGCATAGTACTTGAACTTTATACTATATACAAAATATAGATATTTTCCAGGAAATATTTAATAGCAGCAAAATATATTTTTATTAAAAAGTGATAAAAAAAAAGCAACTGGGGTGATAGCTCAGTGGTTAAGAGCACTTGGTGCTCTTTCAGAAGAACTATGTTCAGTTCCCAACACCGATATCTGGCTGCTCACAACTACCTGTAATTCTTGCTCCAGCGGATCTGAAACCTTCTGGTTTCCTTTGGGTACCTTTGCNTTCATAGTTTGCACTGAGAAATCAGTTGTAATTCTGATAAGTTTCCCCTTATAGGTCACTTGTTTTTCTCTTATGGCTTTAAGGATTTTGTCTTTGTTTTGGGTGTATAGCATTTTAACTAGGATGTGGCATGGAGAGTTTCTTTTCTGATCGTGTCTGTTTGGAGTTCTCTGTGCTTCTTGTATTTGTATTGGTTTGTCTTTTTTTAGTTTGGGGAAATTTTCATCTATTATTCTGTTGAAGATCTGATCAATACCATTCTCTTGGGATTCTTCCTCTATTCCTATGATGTGGAGGTTTGATCTTTTCATAGTGTCCCACAGCTCCTGGTTGTTCCACTTTTGTGTATTTTTACATTTTTCATAATTTTTACTTGAGGTTTTTAGTTGTTCTGTGTTATCTTCCAGGTCTGATGTTCTTTGTTCTGCTTCCTCCATTCTGCTTCTGAGGCTTTTTCCATTCCTTTCTTGTTGATTGGATGAGTGTTTGATTTCCTTTTTCATTTCCTCTTCTGATTTCTTTAGTATTTCTACTTCCTTTTGGAGTTTCTCAATCCCTTCCTGTAGCTCTGTACTTCAATGGTTAGTTTCCTTATCTTTTACATCATGGCATCTATTCAGTGTTTCCACTTCCTCCTTGAGTTCTTCATTCTCTTTTTTTCTTTATCATTCGTGCACTTCTTTAAGTATGTTCATGATTGTGCTTCTGATATCTGTGTCCTGGGACATCCCCAGGGGGTTCCCACTGTAGGAATCTTCCACAGGGTTGGTAGAGCTTGGTGTGGGATTATCCTGCCCCTTTCCCATATTGTCTCTTCTTCGTGTTCCTGGCATATGGGCTTCTCCTTGACTGTATTCCAATGTGAGTCCCAAATGCCTCTTCACTCTGTTGGACCCTTGCTTTGCTTGTATCCTTCAGATGCCTTCCTAATCCCAGTTGGCTGGGGTGGGGGGGGGCTCTTTAGTCTGCCCTAGCCCCAGAGTAAAGAGCCTGCACTTCAGGTGGTCTTGGGAGATGTCTGATCTCAAGACTTACACCACCCCACCTTTTATACCAGCTGGGAGGATAAATCTGCTCCCACAGCTACAAACGCCAATTAAGCTAAAGACAACTAGGTTAACTAGATTAAATCAAACAACAATCCGCCTTGCTGAAGCGCCCAGCTCCTATGTACCTACCTGAGCTTCAGATGGTCTTGGGAGATCTGCAATACCTTGTTGAGGTTATTTTAAATGAGAGTGTTTCCATGAGCTGTTTATCAGCATGCCTACTATTTATATATAGAAAGACTACTCATTTTTCTAACTTTCCTTTCTATCCTGTCATTTTGCTGATAGCATTAATAGTGGCTTTTCTGGAATTTCTTGAGATTGATATCTTATTTGAAAATGGAAAATTTTGACTTATTTTCTTATTAGTATCCCTTTAATTTCCTTCTCTCATCTTTTTGTTCTACCTAAAGCTTCCTCTACTGAAAAAGAGTGGGAACAGTGGAAAACACTACCCTACCTCTTTCTTGATTTAACTGTATTGTTAGGAGTGGGTCAAGGAACTGACTGATGTGGTTGAATTCTGCCTAGGACAATAAAGCTTTGCAGAGAAAAACTTTGGAAAGACTAAGAGAAAGATGCAGGACATATATGGCAGTGCATTAACTGGGGTGGGGTGGGAAGAAGGGAAAGTGAAACATGTTTAAATTGAACTGTAACTTCAGTTGCCAGGCATCTGACTCTTCGGTCCTCCTTGGGAATTCCCCAATATGTGTGTACTTGCACAGATTCACAAAATACATACATGCACATAAAATAGTAATAAAGCAAAAGATAATAGCATACTGTAGTTTCACAAAGCTGGGAATGTTTTTGAACATTTTTGTCATTAATGAATGGTAACTATTTGGTAACCAAAATAGTTTAAGCTTATTTAAACCTTAATATATATATATATATATATATATATATATATATATATATGTCAAACATAACCAAAATTAACACATTTGGTAATATTAAACATTATGTCATTTAAAATAATCAATTCAATAAATATTTCCAGATTGCTTTTCTTAAAGTTAGTAATTTAAAACATTCCTTATTATATTACCCATAAGTTAGTATAAAGGAATAAAAGTTAGAACTGGAGAATAAATCTCAAAAAACTACAACTGTAAGAAATTTCTCTAAAAACCAGGTATGTGGCACATATCTTTAATGCCAGCACTTGGGAAGCAGAGGAAGGAATATCTCTGTGAGTTTGAATATGCATTGTCCAAACAATGAGTTCCATGCTACCCAGGGTTACATAGTGAAACCTGTATCAAAGAAATAACTAACTTCAGGACCACAAAAATATGTTAAAATTATAAAAATTGCTGGTCCATGTGGCACACGCATTTAATCCTAGCACTCGGGAGACAGAGGCTGGTGGATCTTTGTGAGCTAAAGGCCAGCCCGGTCTAAAGAATGAGTTCCCAGACAGCTGGAGCTACAGGGAGACTCTGTCTCAAAAAGACCAAAAATAAATAAATAAATAAATAAATAAATAAATAAATAAATATTTAAAAATTACAAATTTGGGGCTGGAGAGATAGCCTAGTGGATAAGAGCACCGACTGCTCTTGCAGAGGACCCCCGTTCGATCCCCAGAACCCACATGGCGGCTGAGAACCGTCTGTAACTCCAATTCCAGGAGAACCTCAGTTCCAGGGGAATCTGAGACCCTCTTCTGACCTCTGCGGCATTGCACGACATGGGTGCACAGACCTACAAGCAGATAGTACATTCATACACATACAAAAATAAATAAAATTTAAAAACAATTACAAATTTGGTTTCTATGAACACCTACTACATAGCGAATTTTTTTTAAATGTTAATCAAAATTAACATTAAAATTATGGGAAATACTTTTGTTCAAATCTGATCAAAAATATCTAACCATAAAATACCTAATCTGGTAGAATAAGTAAAACTTATTTCAATGAAGAAGATATACTTAAAAACTAACACCTGCAAATATCTTGAACCTTATTATCAGGGTAGGACTGTAATATCCTCCTAAAAAGAATTTTAAAAATATTCGAAATTTCTCTCATTATCTCAGATTCAATAAAGGGATTACTAAAGTACACTTTTTTGGTCTTTTTGAGACAGGGTCTCCCTTTAGTCCCAGCTGTCCTGGAACTCACTCTGTAAACCAGGCTGTCCTTGAACTCACAGAGATCTGCCTGCCTCTGCCTCCTAAGTGCTGGGATTAAAGTTGTGCACCACCATTCCTGCCTTAAAGTAAACATTTATGTGGGAAATTTAAGAAATCTACTTACCAAAATGATATGGTTATTTAATAATTTATTAAATAAGGCAGTGTTCATTAGCCTAGACATGTGGTTCTCACTTTAAACAGTCCAGTTTAATAATCTGCCTGCTTTCAAAATACTGACACCCAGAACTACAGACCAATAAGAATGCCTCTCCTAGAGAAAAATCCAAGCGATTTCAATGTACCACTAGGGTTTTGAGGGAGATTGGACAAAGTACTACACAAGTTACAGTTTGCCTTCATTCCACAGGATATCATAGCTGGTAATTTAGCATAGTGCTCTCTAAAGCCTCAAGGTTCACATAAACAAACACACAGACATCCACACTTGGCTTACTTTGAATGAGAATATAAGCTCTACTTTACTAAAATTCCAGCTCGTTTTGTGGTGCTGTATTAATAATTGAGAAGCAATTTCAGAGACTGGCTGCTACTTCCAGATGTACTATAAATACTTGATGTGTTGATGTTTCTTGTGTTTCCAATCATCAACACCACAGAGAAATTTAGCAGATTATACATCTCCATTAAATTGAACTGTAAACAACACAGCCCCTTAAAACCATAAAAGGGTGCAAAATACAATTGATGTGGAATATACATATGAGAATATCTTTATTAAAAGTCAGGGTACAAAAATATATCTTTGCTCATTAGGATTTTAGTCAACACTGTTGCTCTGCATTGTGTGCTTATCTTGTGCTAGTTAAATATTGAGACAAAAAGTAAAAATCAAAATGTGCTGCTTTCATATATTAACTTCTAAAAACTGTTTCCAAAGTAAGTATTTATAGGAAATTTTATTTTCCCATAATATGGGTTGGGCTAGACAGTGGAAGTAAAAAATAGCTAGAAATCATTAAAGGAAGGAAGTTTATTCAGAGTCCATATTCAACAGCAAAATACTTGGGAGGAATAGTAAGTATCAGTTATATAGCTGAAAGACAAAAACCACATGCTTATCTTAATTGATGCAGAAAAGGCCTTTGATAAAATTCAACATGCTTTTATGTTTAAAGTCCTAGAGAGACTAGGACTGGAAGGAACATACCTCAGAAGAGTTAAACCTATGTATAATAAACCTACAGCCAACATGATTCTAAATGGAGAAAAATTAGAAGCATTCCCCTTAAAGTCAGAAACCCAGACTGCCACCTATGTCCACTCTTTTTCTTTTACTTTTTTTGTTTGTTTGTTTGTTTTTGGTGTTTTTGAGAAAGGTTCTCCCTGTAGCCCCAGCCCTCCTGGAACTCACTATGTAGAGCAGGCTGGCCTTGAACTCAGAGAGCCCCCTTCTTCTGCCTCCTGAGTGCTGGGATTATTTATAATTTGATTTTTAATAGTTAAATATCTAACTAAATTTTGTACTTTCTTCATTTTTTTCATATGTATATGTGTGTATGTGTTCTTTTATTCTTGCAGGATTATATATTTTTCTTCATTCAGTTTAAAATGTTCTCTTAGAATTGCCTCAGTGTTGTGGTGCTGTTCATTGTGGGGAGTGTGTGATCAGCCAACAAAAATGCCTGAAGAAATGCAAACAAGACCAGCCAATGGATGAGGAGGAGGTGGAGATCTTCGCCTTCCAGGCTGAGATCCCCCAGCTGATGTCACTTATCATCAATACTTTCTATTCGAGCAAAGAGATCTTTCTGTGGGAGCTGATCTCCAATTTATTGGATGCTCTGGATAAGATCCGGTAAGTGAGCTTGATGGACCCCAGCAAGCTTGATTCTGGGAAGGAGCTGCATATTAATCTCATCCCCCCCAAACAGGAACGAACCCTCACTATAGTGGACACTGGAATTGGAATGACCAAGGCCAACCTTATCAATAACCTGGGCAACATTGCCTAGTCATGGAGGCTTTGAATGCCGGTGCTGATATCTCCATGATTGGCAGGTTTGGTGTCAGGTTTTACTAGGCCTATTTGATGGCTGAGAATGTGACTGCAATAAACAAGTATAATGATGATGAGCAATATGCCTGGGAGTCCTAGGCAGTGGAGTCCTTCACCATGAGGACTGACACAGGGAATCCTATGGGTCATGGAACAAAGGTTATTCTACATCTGAAAGAAGACCAAACTGAATACTTGGAGGAAAGGAGAATTAAGAAGATTGTGAAGAAGCATTTGAAATTTATTGGGCTACCCCATTACACTCTTTGTGGAAAGGGAACAGGATAAAGAAGTGACTGAAGAGGATGCAGAAGAAAAGGAAGAGAAAGAGGAAGAGAAAGAAAAGGAAGAATAGGAGTCAGATGATAAAACCTGAAATAGAAGATGTTGGTGAAGAAGAAGAAGAAGAAGAAGAAGAAGAAGAAGAAGAGGAGGAGGAGGAGGAGGAGGAGGAGGAGGAGGAAAAAGTATATTGAACAAGAAGAACTCAACAAAACAAAGCCTATTTGGACCAGAAATCCTGGTGACATTACTAATGAAGAATATGTAGAGTTCTATGAGAGCTTGACCAATTGGGAAGAAAAATGTTTCACTTGGCAGTGAAACATTTTTTCAGTTGAAGGACAGTTGGAATTCCAAACTCTTCTTTTTATCCCAAGACATGCTCCTTTTGATCTGTTTGAAAACAGAAAGAAAAATAACAACATTAAGTTGAATGCATGCAGAGTTTTCATCATGGATAACTGTGAGGAGTTAATTCCTGAGTATCTGAATTTCATTACTGGTGTGTTGGATTCTGAGGATCTTCCTCTAAATACTTCCTGTGAAATGTTGCAGCAAAGCAAAATTCTAAAAGTTATTAGAAAGAATTTGGTCAAAAATGCTTAGAACTGTTCACTGAACTGGCAGAAGATAAAGAAAACTACAAGAAGTTTTATGAGCAGTTCTCAAAAAACATCAAGCTTGGAATTCATGAAGACTCTCAAAACCAGAAGAAGCTTTCAGAATTACTTTGATGCTACACCTCTGCTTCTGGGGATAAGATGGTTTCTCTCAAGGACTATTGTACCAGAGAGAAGGAAAACCAGAAACACATCTATTTTATCACAGGTGAGACCAAGGACCAAGTGGCTAACTCGTCCTTTGTGGAACGGCTCCGAAAGCATGGCTTAGAAGTGATCTACATGATTGAGCCCATTGTCGAGTATTGTGTCCAACAGCTGAAGGACTTTGAGGGCAAAACATTAGTGTCAGTCACCAAAGAGGGCTTGGAACTTCCAGAAGATGAAGGAGAGAAAAAGAAACAGGAGGAGAAAAAGACAAAGTTTGAAAACCTCTGCAAAATCATGAAAGACATCTTGGAAAAAATGGTTGAAAATATGGTCATGTCAAACAGGTTGGTGACATCCCCATGCTGTATTGTCACAAGTATGTATGGGTGGCCAGCAAATATGGAAATCATCATAAAGACTCAGGCCCTAAGAGACAACTCTACAATCTGTTACATGGCAGCAAAGAAACACTTGGAGATAAACCCTGACCTCTCCAGTATTGAGACCCTAAGGCAAAAAGCAGAGGCTCACAAGCACAAGTCTGTGAAGGATCTGGTCATCCTACTCTATGAAACTGCACTCCTGTCTTCTGGTTTCAGTCTGGAAGATCCCCAGACACATGCTAACAGGATCTACAGGATGATCAAACTTGGTCTAGGTATTGATGAGGATGACCCCACTGCTGACAGCAACAGTGCTGCTGTAACTGAGAGATGCCACCCCTTGAAGGAGATGATGACACCTCAAGTATGGAAGAAGTAGACTGAATTTCTGCATGTAATAGTCCTAGACATTAGTTTGTAAGCAGAAACAACTTGATGGGGAGATTCCCCTACATGGCTTATTTTCCAAAGTAAAGTATGAGAATAAAACTCATAAGCTTCCTTAGGTATTGTAATTTATCAAGGCTTGTGAATGGACATGTAGGAACCAAGTCACATTCTGCTTCAAAAGGTAAATACAGATGAGAAAAAAAAGAAAATATTCTCTTAGATTTTTGTTTGTAGGCATTTAAAAATGGGAAAACTTAAAAAAAATTGTTTGACATCATTAGTAAGTAAGAAAATGCAGATTGAAACTGCTTTAATATTTCATCTTTCCCCAGTAAGACTGACTATGATCAAGTAAATGAATGATAGCAAATGCTGGAGAGGTTGTGGGGAAAGGAGGATGCTTATTCAGTGTTGCTGGGATTGTAAACTTATGCAATCTCTATGGAAAGCAGTGTGGGCAACTCTTAAATGACTAAAAGTAGACCTACCATTTGACCTAGACATACCACTCCTGTGCATATAGCCAAATGATTCATCCTATTGCAGAGAAACTTGCACATCCATGCTTATTGCTGCTCTTTTCACAATAGCAAAGAACTGGCAGCAACCTAAGTGTCCCTCAACTGATGAGAAGATAATGAAAATGTGGTACAGTTACACAATGGAGTTCTATGCGGTGGTAAAGGTAGACTACATCATGAAATTTGCAGATAAATGGGTGGAACTGGAAGCTGGTATGCTAAATAAAGTGACACAGAGTCAGAAAAACAAACGAAGTATGGTGTCTGTCATTTGTGGATCTTAGCACCAAATTCCTATAGGTAAGTATATATCTGGATATAACTGCAGGACCTAGTTAAATGAAAAGGAACCAGGAAGGTAAAGGGAAAGAGAGAACCTGAGACAGAAGACTAGTAGGTGAAAGATAAGAATGGAGAACTGGATAAAACCAGGGAATCAAATGGGAAGGAGTGGAAGGGTTATAGAAGGAAATAGGGGAGATAAAGGGGGCAAAAGGAGCCCAAGAAAACTGGGGCCATATAAGACTGGCAGTATCAAGGGAGAAATGTGGATCCTTTAAATGGAAAGGCACAGAGAAGACATGGAGAGAGGGTTAGATAGGTAAAGGGAGAGAAGAGAGATAAGTAATGCCTTGTAGGGCAAAAAACCTGAGAGCATCATATTAGTCTAACAATATATTGACAAATTACACTGACAATACATGTTCATGAGTCCATATGTGAACATGAAGTCTGCATATGAAGAAACATTACCAGACAGGAGAAACCTTCCTTTGAGTCATTGGCAAGGGCATTCCAAAAGACTCCCAAAATTACACAGTCTATTTTCACAACCCTTGATTGCTTCCTAGAACCTGAAGGTAAGAGCCTACTTCTGAAGACTGGATATACTTTGAAACCTGGATTTTGAGCAATGGAGCTGGATCTGACCTAGCAGCCATCACTCCTGAAAACAATATCTCATAGCTGTGGAGAGCTTTATGCAAGCGATTAAGAAAATCATTAATCAATGGTCCAACATCAAATTGAAGACCAAAAATCCATGTCAATGTCCAGCACAGCATATTACATTGGTATAATAGCTGCACTTCTTTCTTGTGGGAAACCAAGGCTCACTAATTGGACCTAACACCCATTCAGTGGGAGGAAACTTATGAATGCTATTGTTAACATAGCCAGAAGCACGTAACTGGAGAGATCAGAGGAGATCTTAGACCATTGCACAAGGTAGACACATCCCTAGACTAAGGTAACATTTTAATAACTACAAAGTAAGTATCCTTATATTTACTGAAAAATATCCTAGACATCACTCTGAAAAGAAGCTTCTTTGGAACCAGATGAGAATAGTACAGAGAACCACAACTGAAAACACACAGACATGGTCTGCGAATGGCTCATACTTAGGCAGCTCATGTACAATGCAACTCTACACATAAGATCCAAGCATCATAGACCAAGAACCCAAAAAGGCATTGCTTATCTCTTAACTATCATTAAAGAAGCTTTTCCATGTAACAAGAGACCAGAAACCCAAAAGGGTCTGAATGGCCAAACTATGAAGATTAAGAATCTTCAGGGTGTGGTTCCATGGACAGGCTGCCTATATTCAACTTCACTCATTCAGGGCTCAGGGAACATAGTTGAAGAAGGGGGGTGGTTTAAGAGCCAAGGAGGTGATGCAAGACCAAATAGAAATGAATCCTACCAGCTCCTGGGACCAGGTTAATGTGAACTTACAGTATTAGTATCAGTACACATAAGACCCATACAAGCTCAGGTAGACAAAAACCCAGGACAGAACTGCAGGAATGGGTAGTACAGCCCAACCTTGGCTGAGGAAATATTGGCAGCTGACGGCATTTGGGTGAGGAAGACATGGCCTTCTTTAGAAAAGAGACCAGTGATAGGCTGACTAAAGCTCAGGGGAGAGCTGACACTGAGGAATGAGTGGGGATAATAATTTGGTGCTATGGACTCTAGGACAAATGACAGAAGGTGTGAACTCCAGGATGGAGGAGCTGTGGGGAGATGCCAAGAGAAAAGAGGGTATAAATACAATTAAGACTGACTGAAAAAATATGTATGAAACACCTGAAAATTTTAAAGAGAGTTGACAAACTCTAAAGTGCACTAGTAATTCTACATATATCCAGAAATACTGACCTAATAATTTTGACTTGGAAATTTTTTTTCAATTCCCATGTTCATTTTGACCATTATTCTAAAATTTGTGCATTTAAACTATTTTGAATTTAATTGATCAAGTATTTGATTCTTGGGGGCTGGAGATATGGTTCAGAAGTTAAGAGCATTCCCTGTTCTTACAGGGAAAGAGGATTTGATTCCCACCACCCACATGGCAGGTAACAACAATCCTTAACTCCAGTTCCAAAGGATCCAATCACATCTTCTGACCTCTGGGGGCTGTGCTGTACAAGAGTCCACTTACATAGAAGGCACTAATACAGTCATACACATAAACTAAAACAGAAAATAAAATATAAAAATACATTTAAAATACTTGTTTCCTATGAATTAAATGCACATCTCATCAAAAAATAAACATTTCATATAAAAAACTAGTGACTCATTTTCTAGAGTCACTAGCTTTTTATAATTTTCTAAGGATTATTTACCTTTAAATCCAATTAAAGCAAAAAAAGTAAACATTAGTAGCTATTAATATATGGTCTTTGCCTGTTGTATGTTAAGGGGAAAACCTAGCTCCTTAATTCATATGTGCTAGGATTTACATTATAGAAGTAAGAAAGGAAAGAGAACTTGGAACCCAGGAAAAACAATAAAACATGGCTATCCCTTCAAATCCATCTGTTCCCTGCAGTTACTGCTAGATGTTGAGCTCATCTGCTTCCACACTTCACTTAGAATACTATCACTCTCAAACCATGAGTTATTTAATAACACTCCAAATCCCAGGAATTTATTTATCACATCCCTCTTAGATAGGGCTATCTATCACTATTTTAATGATTGAGTGTAATTTTTCTTACCCTCTCTGCAAATGGATCCAACATGCTACAACACTCAAATACAGACTACTACAAAGAATATTGAGGGCTATCCAGTTCCTAGAAAAACTAGTTTTATTCCACACTGTTATATTAGTATAAGAATGTCTAAACACACCCCTCTTCCCTTAGCTGTTTCTGTCAACCTTAGAAATTAAACTTCACTTAATCAAACCTTCTAAGAATGAGTGAACCAATGTAGGATTTTTGCTATTCCTAATGGATGTGTATACTAGAGAAGCATGGAAGTGAAATGGAAACCCCAAGTACCCATTCATTTTCAATTTTTCAGAGCACTGTTATTCTAGAGAAAACAAAATGCATCTAAGCAAACAGGCAAATAAGAGAACATTCCAGGTCAAGAACTTGGAAGACCTTCAAATGCATATACATATACATGAACATGTTTGCCTAATAAATATAATGCAAGTTGTATTAATGGTTATGTTCTAGGTATTATTTCCAGTTAGAATTCTGGTGTTTCATTTTTATTATTTCTTGAACAAATATATGAGAAAGGAAAAATGATAAATACAATTGCACAAATTCCAGAAACTTCAGAAGGTTCTTCAGTATTTGGAAAAACAGTGTTAGTCTGTAAACAAAGACAGTTTGTAAATACCACATGACAGCTCACTCATTATCCTGGACATTGTCCTAGAATTTGTTTCATATTGTGGTTGCTTCTACATTCTCCCAAATTCTGTCTGCCCATAAGATAAATTTTTCTATTATGCTAGAATTTGGTAATAAATAGTCCAGTGTCATCATACACTGAACCATAAATGTAAGAGGGCAGTCCAGCAAGTGGTCAAGTGGTGCTTGTCCCCTTCATCTTTATAGTTTCTTATGTATGCTTCATTTTTCAGCAAATAACCCAGCTGGCCTGGAGCTCACTCTGTAGACCAGGCTGGCCTTGAACCCACAAGGATCTGCCTGCCTCTTCCTTCCAAGTGCTAGGATTAAGGGCATGTACCACCACACCTAACATAGGCTATCCATTTTAAGAGCTAAAACAGAACACTCCTTTCTTTTTAGTAAATGGAATTTATGGTAAATATTTCTTTTTTTTTTTTTTTTTTTTTTTTTTTTTTTTTTTTTATTTTTTTTTTTAAATTATTTTTATGTTTTTTTTTTTTAATTTTATTTTTTTATTTTTTATTTTTTTTTTTTTTTTATCCTTGGGTCCCTATTCCTGTGGAAAAGGTTTGCTTAGACAAACATGTTGATCAAATAAAATGGAAAAAAAGGGGAAGATAAAAAAAGAAAACAAAAATCCAGTACATTTTTGCTGTGATCTCAAAATTCATCCCTTGACCTTGGCCCCTACAATCTGACATGCCAACCTCTGGGTTTTGGAGGGGACAGTGAAAGAGAGTGAGAGAAAGAAGATCTGTTGTTTTGTTTTGTTTTGTTTTCTGAGGTGACAGGCCAAACTCTTGGGACTCACTAAGTTATGCTTGCAGTGGACTGGTGGGTCATTTAGCAGTCTCCTTTTAATTCTAGGTAGGTCCTTTAGCTGTCTCCTTTTAATTCTAGGAATAAAGCATAAATGGCAAAAAAATATTAAAGTTTATAACGAGTTACTCTATGGGCACAGACACATATGCTTGGATAATATTTCAGTTGGGGCATTATAACTCTTTGACAAAGAGTTGTCAATAGTTTTTTAATATGGTCAACAGAGCCTCCTGACATTAGGAGGCACCAAGTCTTCAGTGTCAGTCATGTGTTATACCCCACCAGGGAGCAGGTCATAGATCAAATTGGGATTTTTTTTCTTTTTTGGTCTAGACTTATCTGTCTGCCAGTATTGCACTATATATTCTTTGGCATGTAAAAGTGTAGCTCAAGAACTCTGTAGTAAAATCTCAGAGACCATTTCTTTCCAATGGTTTGTATAGTGCTTTCTGACACCATGAAAGTCACCTGTTGATTTGCAGTACAATGTCTCAACATAATTTTTTTAATGCTCTTATCATACCATATCTTCAGCAATAGGGGCTTACTATTCATTTCTTATGTGCAAAAATCCTGTATATTCACTCTGAAGATGTTTTCCTGAGTGGCCAAATGTCTTACACATAAACTTTAAATAGCTGCCTGGGTCAGAAATAATCATTCCTTTGAATTAGCTACTATCTTGAGGATCAAAAAGCATATCATGATTTATCAATCTTAACATATATGGTCACTTATTTACCATCAAACAAGTTACCAAAAACCTTGCCTGAAGTTTCAAAGGAGTGTAACCAGTAAATAGGAAGAGGCTATGTGTGGTGAGTAGAGCATTGGAATGATATTATATCTTTGTTATTCCATTATTTGATATATCATCTTGTTCAGTTCCCATGTCTCTCTATCAATTCTTTGTCCAGTTGACCTGTCTAATGGACAGAGTGAGCTATTAGTGTGCTAGAGTCAATCTGTACCTTAAAGTCCTGTAAAATTGTGTTTATGAAGTTTGGTGTGCCTGAATTTGGTGTGTATAAATTAATGATTGTGATATCTTTTTGGTTAAGTGTTCCTTTGATAAGAATTAAATAACCCTCTTCATCCCTTCTGATTAGTTTTAATTTGAAGTCTACTTTATCAGTTATTAGACTAGCAACTCGTGCTTTTTAGTACCATTTGCTTGTATTATTTTTTCCATCTTTTCACCTTGAGATAATGCCTGTCTTTAAAGGTAGATAGGAGGGTTTTGTTTCTTAATCCATTCTACCAGTCTATGTCTCTTAATTAGATAATACAGTCCATTGCCATTTAGAATCATTATTGAGGGAATTATATTACTCCTGATAATTTTGATTGCTGGTGCATTCTTGGCCTAGATTTTTATTTTTGTAGTATTAGTATCATTTATTTCCTGGTGCTGGTTGGTTATAGTCTTCTCTTTGTATTGCTTCAAATAGTCTCTGAAGAGATGGCTTTCTGGACAATAATTATTTCAATTTACTTATGTCATGGAATATTTTCCTTTCTCCTTCAATTAAAATACACATTTTAGCTAGATAAAGTATTCTGGGTTGATATCTATAGTCTTTAGAACTGAGAATACTTTAGATCAAGCTCTTCTGGCTTTGTTTCCAGTGAAAAATCAGCTGTAATTCTGATAGGTTTTCCCCATACCATATCAAGATAAAATATTAGTTGTTCAAAGAAAAGAGAAGATACTTAGCGTGGCAAAAGAAAAACAAGTCACTTATAAAGGTAACAATGGCTTTTGTATTTATGTGCTTCCTGTATTTGCATAGGTATTTCTTTCTTTAATTTGTGAAATTTTTCCTCTACAGTTCTGTTGAAAATCTGAGCAATACCATTATCCTGTGATAATTCTTCCTCTTCTATCCCTATGACTCTTAAGTTTGGTCTTTACATAATGTCCCACAGTTCCTGGTTATGCCATTCTTGTGTTTTGTGGGTTTTTTAAATTCATAATCTTTACTTGATCAATCCAATTCCTCCATACTGTCTTCTAGTCTTGACATTCTATTTTCTACTTCATCCATTCTATTATTGTGACTATGTCCATCCTTCCCAAGTGGTTTGTGGATTGTTGTATTTATTTTTTCAATTCACCTTGAATTTTCTCCAATGTTTCTTTCTTTGGTAATTTCCTTTCACAGTTTTCATAGTCCTCTTTAAATGTATCCCTATCTTCTTTTATGTCCCTGATTTCTTTGTTTATATGCTCTTTAAATTCCTTCAACTCCTTAATTTCTCTAATCATATTTATAATTGTTCTTTTAAGAACTGTATCCTTAGTTATATTTAAGAAGTCTTCACTAAAGGATTATAGGGCTCTTAGTGTTTGGTAGAGGTCCATTTGAGTTTTTATATTATTATTTTTTCATTAAGCTTTAGGCCTTTGGATTGCTTTTGTTAGTTGTGGTTCTAATGTGAAACTTAGGTGTTTCTTGAGTTTAAGATTGATTTTGGTTATGTTTTCCCCTGTTTTACTTGAGGTTTTAAATGCTGTACAGCTGTGGATAGTTTATGCTCCAAATCTCACCTCTATTCTGGGAATGGACAGATCAGCATCCCTCATCCAACCAGTAAATAACTTGTCCAATAGCCAGAGCCATGAAACACCAAAGCTGGCTCAAAGTCCCCAGCCTGTGGAATGGGCACCCGGAGGGCTCCAGGTGCTCTTGTTCCTATGGCCTGGAAGGTCATGACACCTCTGTTGCTATGCAGCTGGAGTCCCCCACAACAAAGAGGGGCAAGCCCCAGTCACCTACCCAGTTAGATGTACTCACAGAACCACCATATGCTACCCATGGTCTGCCCATGGGCCATCAAGTTCTGTACTTGCTTCCAGTAGAAAGGAGGCTCAGCAGACACCAGGGTTATCCCTGCTGTCTCCCAATCCCCTTGGCCCATGTCTCATCCCTATAAGAGACTGTCTCACACTGTAACAGTAGCCATCAGTTGCCAAAAGTTCTTTAGGTGGGGTTGGGATTTGTACCCCACTTGCCAATGTCTATACTGGGATTATGACTGGTTTAAGCTTGTTTGGGGATTTGTGTATGTATACTGTCACCACTACTGTTCATTCAAATGTGTAACTGGCCAGCTGTCTGGAAAACTCTATTCCCTGTGGTCATCCATTTTCCCTGGCTCTTAAAATCTAGCCTCTCTTCCACAATGATCCTTTAGCTTTGGGAGGCAAAAATTTGATGTAGGTTTTCAATTCACAGATAAACAGTGCACAGCCTCTTGTTCTCTCTAGTTTGGGGTTTCTCTGGTAATCACCATCTGCTATATAAAGAAAATTCTCTGGTGAAAGTTGAGAGAAACATTCATTTATGTGTACAAGTTATATTGAAGATGTGCCACTAAGAATGTCTCAGACAGTTATTTTTTGCATTTGATGACTTGTGGGACTCATTAATGGCTTCCATCTGTGGCAAAAAGAAGCATTTGGATGAGTAGTGAGAGATACACATGTCTACATATGTGAGAATGCAGGTTTATAATAAAGTAAGAAACTATGATGATCTAAGAATATAGAATAAAGTGTGTTTCTCTAGGAACTATGGTCTCTCCACCTATGTGCATTTGGTATACTTACAATAACACACATGTTTCCTCCAAAAGAGCAGGCCTGAACACAAATTTAACAGTTGTTGATTACCCCCAATAAAAGTGCCACTGCAGTACCAATAGCAGTAGTTTTCTGGGGCAGTTTTTGTTGTTTGTTATGCTTTACAGATGGGTAGGACCATTGAATATTTTTTGCTTTTGTCCTTTAGCATAATATCTATCCTCTGATACCATGATAGATTGTGTTCAGTGTAAAGTCTTCCAGGTAATTTCCAACTCAGTTGTTCCACGTCTTGTTTCCAAAGTATGGCCTGCTTCTCTTAAATTCATTCTTTCCTTTTACATTCATGGTTCTTTTTTTCCATTTTTCTAGCTTCTGAATTTGAATCAAGGTACATATTCACATCTATGGACTTGTAATCAGGACCCACCAAATGAGAGAGAACTTAAGTTGTTTCTGTTTAGGAGGAGTCTGTGTTAGTTCAGTTGATATAATAGTTTCTAGATCATTCAATTTACCTACAAAGTAGATAATCTGTTTTTCTTTACCAATATTAGAACTCCATTTTTTAAATGTACCACATTTTCATTATCCATTTGTCAGTTTATGGCCACCTATGCTGTTTCCATTTTTTTAACTATTGTGAAAGAAGAGCAACAAACATGGCTGTGCAATTTTAGGATAGATTTTTCTATTTCTGTGAATAATGTCATGGCAATTTTGATTGGGAGTGTGTTGCACCTGTAAATTGGTTTTAATAGAATGGTCATTTTAACTATGCTGATTGTACCCATCTATGAGCATGAGAGGTAATTGCATCTCCTTGGGTATTCCTCAGTCTTTTCTTCAAAAATTTAGAATGCTCATTAAAGAGGTATTTAATGTTTTGGGTTAGGTATATCCCTAAATACTTTCTGAGGCTAATGTGAATGGAACTGTTTCCCTGAACTCTTTTTCTGATTGCCTGCTACTGCTATACAGAAATTCTACAAATTTTTGTACTATGGCTTTCTGGTGGGATTTTTGTGATCTCTTATCTTTAATATCATATGATCTGCAAATTAGGATACATTTGACATCTTTTCAAATTAGTGCCCCTTTAATTTCCTTCTCATGCCTTATTGCTGTAGCTAGTTTCAAGCACTATATGGAACAGGATTGGGGATAGTGGGCAGCCTTGTCTGGTTCCTGATTTCAATGTTAATGCTTCTAGTTAATTTTCTTGTATGCTGCTCTAATTGTGTTGAGGTATGTCTCATCTATTCCAGTTCTTCCTAGAACTTTAATAATGAATGCATGTTTCATGTATCCAAAGGCCTCCTTTTTGTCTCTTAAGATGAACATGTGATTTTTGTCTTTAAATCCATTTTTAGAATTTCATATATTTATTGGTTCATGTATATTTTACCACCCCTGCATTTCTGAAATATAGCTTTCTTGATTGTGGTGGACAATGTTTTGAAATGCTTCTGTGTGTGATTTGTGAGTAAATCGTTTAGAAATTTCCTAACAATGTTCATTAGAGATATAGATCTACAGTTTATTTTTGTTGTATCTTTCCCTGGGTTTGGTATCAGGGTAATAATGAGTCATAGAAGATGTTGGAGAGTTCTCCCTCTGTTTCTATATTGTTGAATTATCTAAGTGATACTGGTTGTAGCTGTTCTTTGAATGTCTATATAAAATTCTTCCATGAATCCCTCCCGGCCTTGACTTTTTAGATAGGAGGCTTTGTAATATTATATTTTATTATTATTTCCTTATTTGCTGTGGATATGTTAAACTGTTGATCCTTCTTTGTTTCAAGATTGGTGCTTTCATTGAATTTATAAATTCATCTGTCTCATTTGAATTTCAAATTTAATAGACTATCAATTTTTAAAGTATTTCCTTATAATATTTTGGATCTTTTTGCTGTCCATTGTGAGGTTTCCCTTTTAGTCTCTGAACTTTTTTATTTGTATTTGTATTTTCTTTTGGCGAAGTGAGCTAAGAGTCTGTGTACCATGTTCATCTTTTCAAAGAAAAAAATTGGATTCATTGCTTCTTTGTATTGTATTGGTTTTTTGTTTCTCTTTTATTTATATTTGTGATGATTTGGGTTATTTATTATTGTCCACTAGGTTTGAGTTTGGTTTGTTCTTGCTTTCCCAGATACTTGGGTCATACTATTAAGTCATTTACTTGTACTCTTCCATTATTTTTTAATGTAGATATTGAGAACTGTAAATTGTCTTCTGAAGACTGATTTCTGTGTGTCCCAGATGTTATGTTGTCTTGTAATATAACTTTTATTTAGTACCAGGAATACTTTTATTTTTCTACTGTTTTGTTTAATCTGAATTCCTTACTTATTATAAATTCTTTCCCAGTTAACTTTAAGATTTATTGCACTATTGTCTGATGCATTGAAGAGAATTACTTCAGTTTTGGTATGGGGATTGTTTTCTATGCAGGATTTGGTCTATTGTTGAAAAACTCCCAAGGGCTACTGAGTAAAATGTGCGTTACTTGGGAGTTCTTTGAAATCCCCAAATGTGTAATGTCTGTTAGGTCCATTTGATGTATTATATAATTTAATTTAGATGTTTCTCTATTCATTCATTGTCCATTTGGCCTATCTACTGTAACTAATGATTATGAGGTACCTAGTCTTATTGCCCTGTGTAAATCTATGTGTTCAAGTGCTGTAATACTGTCTTTATAAAATTGGGTGAATCAGGGTTTGGTGCACACAGCTTCAGGATTACAATAATATCTTGAATAATTGTTCTCTTGATCCATAGGAAATGACATTCATTATATTTTCTGATTCATTTTAATTTGAAATCATTTTTATCAGATATAAGAATTATGACACCTGGACTTCCCTTAGTGTCATTTCCTTAGGATAATTTCCATCCTTTAACCCTAAGGAAGTGCCTATCATTGAAGGTGGGAAGAATTTCTTGTAGAAATAAATGATGGATTTTTTTTCTCAATCCATTAAATTACTCTGTGTCTTTTGATTGGGGATTTGAGGCAATTTATGTATAACATTATTATTGTAAGATGTGTATTATAAATGCCATTTTAATTTCTGAGTTAATTCTTGTTCCTATGTTGTGTTTCTGAAATAATATTTTCATTTGTTTTCTTTCCATAACCTCTTGGGTGTGGTTATTCCTTTCTTCAGTCTTTTGTATTCCTTTGGGCATTGTTTGTAAGGCTACACAGGAATTCTTCCAGCCTACTTGTATCATGGAGGATTTTTCTTTGCCCTTGGGTTATGATAATTTGGCTATATATTCTCTGTCGGCATCTATGATCATTTGAACTTGGAACACTTAGCTCCAAGCTCTTCTGGATTTTATAGTTTGCATTGAAAAATCAGTTGTAATTCTGAGGTGTTTGCATTATATGTAACTTGTTTTTTTATTAGATATTTTGCTATTCTCTCATTGTTTTGTTCATTTAATGTTTTTACATTTATAGGCATGGGGAGTTCCCATTCTAGTCCTGTCAGTTTGGTGTTTGTGTGCTTCTTGTATCTGTATGGTTATGTCCTTCCTCGATTTAGGGAAATTTGTTTCTACAATCTTTTGAAGAGCTAGTCAATGTCATTGACCTAAGATTCTTTCCTTCCTCTGTACCTATGATGCATAATATTGTTATTTTCATGATGTCCCATATTTCCTACATTTTCCATTTCTGTGGGTTGTAAAAAATATATTATTTGTTTGAACAACCCAGTTCTTCAACTTTATCATCCAGACTTAGTTTCCATTGGATTCACTCTGTTGCTGAGGCCTTTTTCTGTTATTTCAATTTGGCTTATTGAATTTTTCAATTCTACCTTATATTCAGCCTGAGTTTTCATCTATATTTTTACCCCTTCATTTAATTCACTTTTCAAATCCTGAATTGTGTTTATCATTTCATTCTTCTATATAGTTGTAGTTTCTGGAGCTTCACTCAGGTGTTTTATCCCTATCCTTTACAAGTTCTATGAGTTGTTTGTGTGTTCTTTAATTTCATTGAATTATTTAATCATGTTTATGATTTTACTTTCAAATTTTGTGTCCTATGAATCCTCTAGGTAGTTGTTATTATGAAATACTTCTTTTTATTATTATTAAACTTTTTCCATAAGTCATACATCATTTTTCAATTGAATCTAGAGTCACTTCCCTTTCCATGGCCCCACCCCACCCAAGTCCCTGCACTCTGCCATACATGTCCTGCATCTTTTTCTGAGTTTTTCCACAGTTTTTTTTCCAATTCTTTTGTTGTTGTTCTCTATAACTTGTATTGCTACAGTATATATACATATATATATACATAGATACATACATAAATACATACATTCATACACATATCACTTGAATATGTATATATACATAAATATATACATACATAAATACATGCATAAATACATACATGCATACACATATCACTTGAATTGGAGGATTTTTTTTTCCTAAAAGGTGTCATGTTTTCCTTAAGGAAGTGCTCGAAGGTTCCTCCTTGGCAATCCCAAACAATCATCAACCCTGCACTTTTGCTCTACATTGGGGTCTTTCCCTCCCATGCTCCCCCAAATGAAGTCCAGTAAGCCATGATATGGTCCAGGTAGTCCAACAATGACAGTCTATATTCTGATGAGGCTGAAATTCCCTTAGATGTTTAGTCCATAAGCTGAGTATTGCACTAGTCCCCATCTGGCATTGAAGGTTTGGGGGATTCTTGGAGAGACATGAGTCTTCAGTCCATATTGAAAGGTTAAAAAGCTGTGTCTCATGTCTTTGAGGAGTGCCAAACGCAGTGGCAGCCACAGAGTAGATGCACTTACCAGTAAGAATTGAAGACAGGCCAAACAACAGTACTCTCTCTTTTTTCTTTATGTCTTTTTACTAAGATCTCAAGTTTTATGTCTGCAGTACAGTTTCTCTGGTCTTACTGATTATTTATTTCTGGTTGTACTATTCCTTTTGAATGCTTAAGGCCACACAGTTAGCCCAGATTAACCAATGATTTTGTTTCTTGATGTCAGTTGAGGATCTGGTCCTTAGGGGTCTCTTGGGGTTTTTTGGGGGGAGAAAAGTGGGAGCCCCTTGCTCCTTCTAGCTTTTCATTTACCAGTTCCATCCACTCAAAGACAAAACCAGGTCTTGCTAGACCAGGCTTCCTTTTCTGAAACATGAGTAGACTTTCCTCTTTATAGGCTGGACACTGGCTGAAGTCCCATTAGTAGCTCTCCAAGACCTCCCTGAACAGGAAGACTGGTGATACACATTTACAGGACGTTTTAGGAAATGCCCCCATGCATAATCCCCTAAGATTTAGTTGAGCTCTGAGAGCAAGGAACAAAGTTATCCCTTAGGTTCATCAGCCAAATTGGTATGGACATTAAGTATGGTCGTTAAGCACTCAGAAAGGCTAAATTCCACCAGCCTATTACATTGGACCTATATTAAAATTGCATCCTTTGGAAACAAACTGTATGTTATTTCCACATCATATTTCTGGATTCGCATCTTTCCATTTTAATCCCATATTACTCTAAAAGATGCACACATACCCTCCATCATTTACCAAAAACCCAAGGTCTGAAAATAAATATTAGGTTAGCTCTAGAACCTGTTTAGAGATTCACAATGCAAGAACACAGTTGTCCTTAGATCATGAGGAATATAAGATTAACATTGCTCAGTTTGTCTTACAACTAGGTACTTGGTACTAGCATCCACAGATAAGGGATACCATTCATCTTTTGTTTTTCTGAGATTGTGTTACTTCACTTAGCATAAAATCTTCTAGTTCCATCCATTTACCTTCAAATTTCATGATGTCATCTTTCTTTACCGATGCATAGAACTCCATTGTGTACCACATTTTCTCTATCCACTCATCAGTTGAGGGGCACTTGGGTTGGTTCCAGCTGTTTGCTATTGTGAAGAGAGCTGCAATAAACGTGGCTCTCACCCTGTACAAAAATCAACTCCAAATGGATCAAAGACCTCAATGTGAAACCCAAAACTCTGAAGGTGATAGAAGAAAAAGTTGGCAGCAACTTACAAGACATAGGTCTGGGAAAAGACATAATTGACAAGTGGGACGATATTAAACTCAAAAGTTTCTGTACTGCAAAAGAAACAATCAGGGGAGTGAAGAGAAAACCCACAGATTTGGAGGAAACCTTCACTGATGATACATCTAACAGAGCATTGACTTCCAGAATATATAATCTACTCAAAGAACAAAGAAGAAAACAACTCACTCAAAAGATAAAGAGCTGAACAGAGATTTCACAAAGGAGGAGAGGAAATAGAGATGGCTGAGAAACATCTTAAAAGTGTTCAACATCGCTAATAATTAAAGAAATGCAAATTAAAACCACTTTAAGATACCATCTTACCCCTATAATGCTTGCAAGGATCAAGAAAACAAATGATACTAAATGGTGGAGAGGGTGTGGAGAAAGTGGAACACTCATCCACTGCTGGTGGAAATGCAAACTTGTACATCACAATGGAAAGCAGTATGGAGAACCCTTAGAAGACTCAGAATGAGCCTATCACCTGACCCAGCCATACCACTTCTGGGAATATATCCATCAGACTCTGCTTACCACAGAAATACATGTATAGTCTTGTTTATTGCAGCTCTCTTCACAATAGTGAAATACTTCTACAGGAATGGTGGGGTGTGGTAATGACATATTATTTTGATTTCTCATATTATTTATCTCTCTTCATTTTTCCCTGGGCATATAGATATCTTTTGCCAGTTGTGTGTCTACATAAACTCAAGCATGCCTTTGTTGAGTTGAATTTTGGCTCTGTTTATATCGTTTATATAGCTTGGTTGCATTCTGATCTAATATAGTTTGTTATTCTATGTGTCAGCTTCTCTGTTTTTAAATTTAATTAAATGGAAGTTATGGATCTTTTGTTGTTGTTGTTTATTTTTAAGGGATTCTACAATATAATGACACAGTTGTTTACAGATAACATTGATGTTACTCAGTATGTCATACAATTAGGTAATTGGTGCATTTTGCAATTATCTATGTCCAAATTTTGAACAACCCAAGGTTCCCATAGTCCAGTTGGAGAAGCTTGTATGTACAAGCATGTTGATCAGTTAGGAGTCCAGACTATATTCCTGTAGTCTCATGATTCACCCCTATCTCCCCAAGCCCTTACAATCTACCATGCCTCCTCTTCCACAGTTTGTTCCCTGGGTTTTGGGAAAGGGGAACAAGTGGGTGAGAAGAAAACAGTCTAATTTCTTTGGAGTTGTCATTTTGGACTCTAGTCTGTTCAGGTTGTTTCCCTTCATGGGTTGACAGCTTTTCCAGTGATACCTTTTTAGCCATACTAACAAAGCACAAGCTATTGGATGTACAGGCATTTAAGCAGTACTAATTATTATGTCAAGCTAAGCTGCGAGCTTAGACACAGATGCTTGGATGGTATGCTAATCCGCAAACTGTGGTTTCTGTATAAAGGGTGACAAGTTCTTATTGTGGCTTATAACATCTCCTAACCACTAGAGGACATAAGCTTGTGGCATCCGCTGTGAGTTATTCCTCCAAGGAGAGAGCTAATAGCCAA
>VZQC01002594.1:1382703-1400767 GCA_009823505.1 Rhizomys pruinosus | reverse complement strand
TAGACACAGATGCTTGGATGGTATGCTAATCCGCAAACTGTGGTTTCTCTATAAAGGGTGACAAGTTCTTATTGTGGCTTATAACATCTCCTAACCACTAGAGGACATAAGCTTGTGGCATCCGCTGTGAGTTATTCCTCCAAGGAGAGAGCTAATAGCCAATTAGATTTGGGATATATATAGACACTTGGCTCCCACTGTTGCACAGTATCTCCAGGCTGTTGAGGTGTAGCTGATATTGATGGAGGAGTCTTGCTTGTCTCAGGGAGACCAAAATTTTGCTGTATAGCTTTAGTGGCCTTTGGTAATGCTCTCTGGAAGTTATGGATCTTAATAGCTAGTCAGGCGCTCTCCAGGAAGGAAAAGGTGTCTAGGTCCAAGTAAGGATGATAGGGATGGATTCAGCTAACTCACCCAGTGAGTCAGGTGTTCTCTGACAGCCTCAGCTGGAAGGGGCCAAGTCCAAGGTGGACCACTTGGAGCCTAGCCACTGATTCTGGCTGGAAGAGAAGATGTGCTCTCTAGAGCAAGAGCAGGATAGGGGCTTGTCTCAAAGTAGGGATTTGGTGACCCAGTGAGCCTGCCAGGTGGGATATGTCTAATTCACCTAGCTAGCCAAGTGCTTTCTGGCTGCCTCAGTGGGAAGCGGTCAGGAAGTGATGATGAGAGTAGGATGGGCTGATTCTAGCTAGCTAGCTAGCAGAGAGTACTCTGAGCTCTGGAGCATTGGGACTACAGCTGGTCCCATAGCAGGGAGATGGACATGGGGAGGTTTGCCTAACTAATCCCACCTAGTCAGGTGTTCTGGAAGAGTCAGTAGGACTCAGCCAAACCCCAAGAAAGGCCCTTTGAAAACATCATGGACATTTTCTTACTAGCTAGCAAAAAATACTGGAGCTCTGGAGCAGTGGGACTGGGGATGGTCCCAAAGCAAGTGGGCTGGCTCCTCGAGATCTACCTAACACACCTGAGCTAGCCAGGTTCTCTGCCACAACCAAAGTAGGAATGGGGCCAAAGTCCAAGGAGAACCCGTGGAACAGGGTGATGTTTCCATTTTAAATAAATGAATTATTCACCCTACAAAAATATTTTCAAATATATCAGGAAACCAATTGATGTTCACTATAGCACACGAAAGAAATCAGCTATGTTAAACATTCTTTTTCTTTAAGGAGAAAAATGTTTTAATTAACACATGTAGCTATCTTCTATCCTCAGAGGACTTAACCTATAGGATTTAATGAAATGTACTTCATGTTCAGGTTGCGGTTAGGAGAATAATCATGCATTTGAAAATTATATTGGTTTGAGTATAACATTGGTTAATGAGCCGTCTTTTCATTCCAATGGCTTCATTTCAGTCCCACCATTTACATTAATTAAGCATTTGTGCCAAATTATAATTCAAAGGGTTTGCACAAACCCAATTAAATTGTGTTCAGCTCTTGAGTATATTTTCATTTGAACATAGAATCTTGGGTACGTGTGCCTATAAACGAAATGCATCACATATTCTTCTCACTAGTATTTGGCCAATCTTGGTTCAGCATCCAAGTTTCCAGGTGTCTCAGGAAATACTCAGATAACTACAGGTTAATATAAGAAATATCTGAGTCAAATAATAACTCACCACTTTCAATAGCTAAAGAGCATTTATCATTTATTTTATAAAAGCACATAGCTCTGCATCAGAAGAAATGTGGAATATTGTTTAAGACTAGTTTCATGGGCTGGAGAGATAGCCTAGCAGTTAAGAGCACTGACTGCTCTTGCAGAGGACCTGGGTTCAATCCCCAGCACCCACATGGTGTCTAAGAACCATCTGTAACTCCAATTCCAGGAGAACTCCAGTTCCAGGGGAATCTGAGACCCTCTTCTGACCTTTGCGGCATTGTACAACACGGGTGCACAAACCTACATGCAGACAGTACATTCATACACATACAAAAATAAATAAAAATTTTTTAAAAAGTTAAAATAGACTAGTTTCATAAGTTTATTAAACCAGCTTTCCTATATAAAGGATGTGGCTTTTTAATAATGTGAATGTTATAACGTTTTTAAAGTTCTAGTTACTTTTAAAATGACTTTAATTAATAAATCATAATATAACAACAACCTCCAATAACTGAGATGTATCACTTGTATTGTTAGTGATTTATTAACAGCATTCATCATAAAATTCACTTTTATACATTGTAAGACTAACATAGTCTGTAGAAATCTTGGAGATATTTGCAAATTCAACATTTTTTAACATAAGAAAGTGAAAATGATGACCATATTTTATATCTTTTCCTTTTTGCCCTTTATATGGAAAAATTTGATTTCTAAAATATGTCAAAGAATAAGAAGTCCGTATCTTGGAAAGCAGGTGATCCTTGGGTTATGCTGTTTTCAAGGTAAAGAGATAAACTGTCCTCAATAGGACCAGAGGCATGCAGGATGCTTGGCCTTTCTGTATTTCCTGAAGAGTGACAATGAAGACAGATTTGCTTTAGATTTGAAATTTAGTTGACCTGAAGCAGAAAAAGTATTCCTAATTCTGCAGGTATCATACCTTAAAATGAGACCAGATCTCAGAAACCACACCAGCTCAAGAAGGCAACCATGATAGAGGAAAACCACAGTTCTGTGGATCACCTGAAACCCCTAGAAAAAGAGAGGAGCAAACAAGTTTCTGCTCCTATCTGTGAACTTGGAGGTGTGGGTCCCTCCCAGACTTTGGCCCCACCAATTGGCCATAGTTGCCGTTCCCTTCCTGTGACCCGGTACTATGGCCCCATCCTATCACTTGGAACTGTGGATTCTTCCCATGAACCTGGATCTGGTTCCTCCCTCTGAATCTGGAGTGATGGTCCCTTCCAATTAGCTGGAGCTGTGGACTCAATCTGTGAGCCACAGCTGTGATCTGCTTCTGTGAGATGGAGCTGTTGTCTCTTCCTGTGAAATGGAGCTGTGGTGCATAACCCCGAGTTCCACATTTCTCCTGCGGGGAACTGAAGGTGGAGCAGAATGGTAATGAAGGACTGCCTGAAGTTGGAGACATTAGTTTCAGCCTTCTCTGAGTGGCTACCTTCTCCACAACTTCCTCTCTCTAGGTGTCAGGTTGTGCATGGCAGTGGCCTTGTCTCTGTCTTGGGCTTATGCTTTAGATACTGGAGGTTTCTGTTATTTGCAGTCTTGTGAATACTGATTCTCAAGAATGGGCTTCCCAAATCTCTTGATGGCCAACTACATATTGATTCCATAAGTTTTGGAGCAGCCAGGCCTTGACTTGGACCTTTCCCATTTCCAGACACCCAAAGGTTTTCCACCATTTTTTCTATTACTCTTCTACAGCCCCAGTGTACCTTCACCTATGTAGTACAGAAAATGTAAAAGACCTAATTGAACTTCTAGAGAAAAAAAAAAAAATCACAGGCTGAGAAGTTAAATATAAGTTTTAAAAATATTTGTGTTGAGTTTTTGTGCATTTCCTACAACAGTTCTTAATCAAATTTAGACCCTCATCCTCCATCCATGCCCCCACCACCTACCATACATCATGTATTCTGTCATATATATTAATACCTATCTGGACCAGAATTAGTACGCAGATGTCTTTCATTGTAAGTTCATCCACCGTATCCTAGTAAGCTTATATAGAGATCTTAAAGAGGATCTACTTTCACCCATCAGTAATCAATTGCCAACCATTCCCAGACTAGGGCCAGGGCCTACTGTGCCCATTTCCTTCAAACCCCAGTAGGGCCTCATCTGATTGATTTGGCATAAAAGTAGTCATGTATTATGCTCAAAATATCCTAGTTTGAAGGCTATAATATGCAGTCAATCTACTTTGGTTTATTTATTCAATTTTTGCATTGTGCTTCCATATAATACTGCTTGTGTATAATGCACTTTTATAGGTATTAACTATATACTCTTTTGCTTATACATTTTATTATGATAAAAATATTTTCCACTTAACACTTGACCTTGAAAATATGTCAGAACAGTTTCTATGAGGTTCTTTTATATTTTTACTTAAAGCCACCACCTCAATCAGCTTTTAAATGAAACCTATTAATGAACCCATTCACAGGAGAGTTCTAACATAATTACTACAAGAAATAAAGTCATCTTCTGAACATTAAACAAAAGAGTTCTAATCCATTACACAGTGACCCACTTGTATTCCCATTGATCTAGCATCTTTCTCCTGCAGTGTTTCCTTAGCTGGCAAAGAGAAGAGCAAGCTGTTTGCAGTAGATTGTAATTTTGGCAGTGCTGAAATTTCAAGTGTCCACTATGCTCCCATAAATTGACTCCTCTGCCTAGCTATTTCCTATTTCAATGAATAGCAATAAAAAAATTCCACTATACAAAAACAGTGCATTTTATGGCAATTAAAACAGAATGAGCCAAGTATTTTAGTAACCTGAAAATTTTCATTACATTGAAGCTCACCGTTATTTCTCAAAACAATTCTCTTGCCTAACATGAATTTCCAAATTTGAAAGCAAAGAAGAGACAGCTTCAACTATCCATGCAGGTTGGCATCTGTAGTCTTGCCATTTGCCAGTAGTTTTTCAAGGAAATATAATGGAGATGGTCACACGGAACTAAATTGTGTCAACTGCAGTGTTCCCAATAATTAAAAAGATCGGCCACAGGTATAAATTGCAGTACACAAGGAAAATGTCACAATCAGGATTTTAGTTATTATAGCAGTGATGCAAAGGAGAAAACATCACAAAAGAGAAGCAGATGCACACTGGGTTCGTGCGTTATGAGTATACTGAATGAATGTGATGCTCAATTTAAATCATCTAATTTTAATTTAGTGTGCTGCTGCCCTTAAGAAAAACTACCTTAACTTTAAATATCTGTCCAGGAGCTACCACTCTTTTGCATAGATATAAGCAACAGTGTTTAATCAAAACACAACAACCGAATATTTAAAATGACTTTAAAGTGTTTTTAAAAACAAAATAATCCATGAAATTCTTTGTTTACTATAATTTTGTAAAAGGATTATATATTGATTATACATATTTACATGAGGAAAATTACCACTGAGATAAATAATAAATATAAGTGGCTCACTATCATAAACATACTTGAAAAGGGGTTGGAACAGTGTTGATATTAACAGGGTCTCTATTAAAACTAATGCATTTCAATGGAAGTTGTAAGTGATTTTTTTTTCCCAAAATTGAGTAATTCTCTTCACAGTTTTGCTGTATAAAAAATCATATACTCTGGCTAAGTTACTGAATTTGTCTTACCCATTTTGCATTTGTAAAATTAAAGTGATAATATCAATTTATTAAGATAGCCTTTTGTAGTTAAATTAGCTAACTGTACATTTTCTAGATTAATTTGTAGCACATATGAGATCAAGATATGTATCTACAGCTTTGAAAATGAAACCTTGTTATAGAAAGGATAAATCAATTATCCAGCTTATATATTAACTAAGGTCGTTTAAAAGCAATGTTAAATTGGGCTGGAGAGATGGCCTAGCCGTTAAGAGCACCTACTGCTCTTGCAGAGGACCCGGCACCTACATGGTGGCTGAAAACCATCATTAACTCCAGTTCCAGAGGAATTTGATGCCCTCTTCTGACCTCTGTAGCATTGCAAGACACAGGTGCACAAACCTGCATGCAGACAGTACATTCATACACATACAAAAATAAATAAAATAAATAAAATAGTAATGTTAAATTAAAGTTCATATTGCGTAAGCTAATTATTCTAAAACCATGTTTTTATGCTCTGTTAAATTTGAAATAATAAAGAAAACATTTCACTAACAGGAGAAAAAGAAAAATATGGTTGTATCTAATACAGAGATGAGATTAACATGGAAAATTGAAATTTTGAATGATAGTTTTAGTTCCTGATTTGGTACTAATAGTATTTTTAGCCCTGCACTCACCACAGGGATCATAGGGAGAGTACAGTGGGATCCAACAGCTTAAGAAGTTCATGCAGTGTTCCCAATATTGCCTGCTTGGATTGAGATTTGATGTCAATTTATGCTATATCCATTAGGCTACAGGGTCCCAAAGTACTCAATACCACCCTTCTGTCAAAATCTCAATAAAAATGTAGAACAGATGTTCCCAACACATGATCATGCTATGGGCACCCACACTGGTGTACCCGAATGTTCCTTCCTGCTGCACACAAAATCCTGCTCTGATGGTGTTTTTCTTGGGTGGTCTAATGAGACACCTTTGAAAACAGGTTTGAATGTGTATAGATGCAAATATAATGTCAAGAGATCATACAATATCAAAACATGTATGTTCACATAAATTTTCTTGAAAAAACTTCCCACAGTGCTTTAACTTTTTGTTTCAAGTATAAAACTATAAAACATGCAAGTAGTAATACAAGATCGGCATGACAGTTATAGAAAATAACAAGTGTATATATGAATACTGCTATAACAAGCAATTCAAATGGACCATTGTGCTTACATGTATTTAATATTTTTATGGAGCATTCTTCTGTAATCCAAAATATAATAACAGTTATGAATACCACTTATTTCCATTTTAGGTGTCTACTCCAAACCAATAAATTCTTCATTAAACATCAGCATTGGCAACTATGTTTTTACAAAGTAAATCTCTTTTTTTTTTTTTTTGGTCTTTTTTTTGAGACAGGGTTTCCCTGTAGCTACAGCTGTCCTGGAACTCACTATGTAGACCAGACTGGCCTGAATTCTCAGTGATCTGCCTGCCTCTGCCTCCCAATTGCTGGGATTAAAGGTGTGTGCACCATGAGCCCAGCCCTGCTAAAGTAAATCTTTGAAAGGGCTCTAGAATTGACCCACCACTTACTTCCAGACTCTGTAATTACTGTATATGGGTGGAAAGTATGTATTCATATTTTAGAGAAATATAAAATTGAAGGAGGAAATTGTGAATTCCTAAACAAACAAACAAAAAAAGACTGAGAGAAAGATGCAGGACAGTTATGGCAGATGCATGATCTGGGATGGATGGGAGGAGGGAAGGGAAATGGGAATATGTCTAAATTGAACTGAAAAAGATGTCTGAAATACACAAAACATCAATAAAAGAACAAAAATATCAGCATTGGCAATAGACGTTCAGATACAATGCCCCCCTCTCCATTCTGTCATTTAACGATGTTCAATGTCCTTTGTAAAACATCGAGGGGATTTCCCAAGACCACCTGAAGCACAGGTAAGAGCTGGGTGCTTCAGCCAGGCAGATTGTTTGTTTTGATTCAATCGTCTTTGGCTCAATTGGCTTGTGTGGCTGTGGGGGCGGAGTTGTCCTCCTAGCTGGTATAAAAGTTGGGCCTGTGTGAGACTTGAGATCGGGGATTTCCCAAGACCACCTGAAGCACAGGAATGCTAAAAACTCCACCAGAAAACTCCTAGAAATGATAAAGAGCTTCAGTAAAGTGGCAGGATACAAAATTAACCTAGAAAAATCAGCAGTCTTTCTTTACACCAACAACAACCAACTGAAGAAGGAATTCAAGGAGACCGTCCCACTCACAATAGCCTAAAAAGCAATAAAATACCTAGGAACAAACCTAACCAAAGACACCAAAGATCTCTACAACAAAATTTTTAAACCCTTGAAGAAGGAAATTGAAGAAGACACCAGAAGATGGAAAACCTCCCATGCCCATGGATTGGGAAAATTAATTCTACCCAAACTCTTGTATAGATTTAATGCAATCCCAATTAAAATCCCCAAGAGTTTCTTCACAGGCTTGGGGGGAAAAGTTTTTAATTTCATTTGGAAGAACAAAAGACCCCGAATAGCCAAAACAACTCTGAGTAAAAAGAGCAATACAGGGGTGATCTCTATACCAGACATCAAACTATACTACAGGGCTTTCGTCATAAAAACAGCCTGTTACTGGCACAAAAACAGACCTGTTGACCAATGGAACAAAACCAAAGATCCAACCTTGAGCACATATAATTTCAGCCATCTCATATTTGACAAGGGGGCCAAGAAGACACAATGGAGGAAAGACAGCATCTTCAGCAAGTGGTGTGAGCAAAACTGGATCACCACTTGTAGAAGTATGAAATTAAACCCCTACTTCTCTCCCTGTACAAAAGTCAACTCCAGATGGATTAAAGACCTCAACGTGAAACCCCAAACTCTGATGGTGATTGAAGAAAAAGTTGGCAGCAGACTACAAGACAATAGCATAGGAAAAGACTTCCTAAATCAGACAGCAGCTGCACAAGAATTAAGGTCAACAATTGACAAACAGAACCTCATTAAACTCAAAAGCTTCTGTACATCAAAAGAAACAATCAAGGAAGTGAAGAGAAAACCCACAGATTTGGAGGAAATCTTCACCACAGATACATCTTACAAAGCATTGATTTCCAGAATATATAAACTACTCAAAAAACAAAGAAGAAAGAAAACAAATGACCCACTCAGATGGAGCAAAGAGCTGAACAGAGACTTCACAAGTGAGGAATTAGAGATGACTGAGAAACATCTTAAGAAGTGTTAAATGTCTCTAATAATTAAGGAAATATTAACCACTTTAAGATATCATCTTACTCCAATAAGACTGGCTAGGATCAAGAAAACAAATGATACCAAGTGCTGGAGAGGTTGTGGGGAAAGAAGAACATTCATCCTCAGCTGGTGGAAATGTAAACTCCTACAGCCACTACGGAAAGCAGTGTGAAGAACACTTGGAAGACTTGGAATGAACTTGCCACCTGACACAGCCATACCACTCCTGGATATCTACCCACAAGACTCATCTTACCACAGAGATACATGCACAGCCATGTTTATTACAGCTCTCTTCACAATAGCAAGGAGATGGAACCAACCCAAGTGCCCCTCAACTGAGGAGTGGATAGAGAAAATTTGGTACATCTAAACAATGGAGTTCTATGCAGCAGTAAAGAAAGATGACATCTTGAGCTTTGCAGGTAAATGGCTGGAGCTAGAAGATACCATGCTGACTGAAGTAACAAAAAAACAAACGATGAATGGTATCCCTCATCTGTGGATGCTAGCACCAATTACCTAATTGTATGGCAAACTGATCAATGCCAAAGTTATCTGAAAATAACTGTGCTCTTATATTGTGAATCCTTAAAAAAATAAACAAATTTTTAAAAATCCATCTATATTTCCCTAGCTCTCAATTTCCTAGTTTAACTGGAATCAATCCCCAAATTTGTATTATGACCTCCCTGTCTTCACCATTTTGTCCTGTAAAATTAGATCTAATTCTCTGAAGTTATTCCATTCCCTTAAATGCAATAAGAAATTCCAAATCAATGGTCTTGATTTGGCACATTTTCTTCCTATCATTCATATTTTATTTTTCAAGTTTAAACATAAAGGTCTTTCTGGTATCTGATACCTAATTAGGGCTTTTAGAAATTCTCTATATTTAGCCATAGCAGTAGGCATTTTTTCTGTAAACCTATAAATTTATCTTTTTTAAGCTGTTGTCTTGTTCCTCTCACTAAGAAAAATGAGACTGAAACAATAACTAGTTTTTTCATTACCTCTGCACAAGGCAGGGGCTGATCAATGATAATAATATATCATCTACACGATGCTTATAATAATGTATTGTCCATATATTGCTGAGCATAATTTGTATGAAGTGCTATATTTTCCACAATATTCAGCTATATTGCCTGGGAAGATATTAAATATAGGTATTGTTTTCTCTCCTTGCCCAAACTGAAATGTTTAACATACTATTTATCTCTCCACAAGGAATTATTATTTTAACTACCTATTTAACAGATTGAACTTACCATCTTTGGAAGAAATTAATTATAATATTTAATTACATAATGATACAATTAAATATATGAATGGTCTATACTTTTAATTTGTGCATTTTTATTTGGGTGTAATTAGGATAATGCTGTCTGACTTAAGAAAACCCAAACATCAGAGGTCTCAAATAGCTTCATTGCTCATTGTCATAATAGTCAGCAGCTGAGTTTCATCGTATGCTATTGAGAAGCCCAGGCTCTTTCAAGTATGTGTCTTCTCCTTTGGATTTGCTACCGTGTTAGCCAGAGGAGGAGGAAAATGCATATGAAGCACACCCATCTGTTAACCAGTAGGGCTAAGGAATGGTGCAACTCCCTTCCTTCCTCTTCCATAAGCAGGGACCTCATGGCCTCATCTGAATAAGAGGGCTTCTAGGAATGTAGCCAAGTGTATGTAGCTATTTCACAGTGTGAACTTTATACTGGAAAAATATAGCATACATTTTTAGATGTCAGCTGTCCATGCAACAATTGAAGATTCTAGAAATAGTGTCGAGGAACACAGGCAACAGTACAAGACAGAAATAGTAGAATAATATGTAAATCCTCTAACAAGGATAATTAAATCAGAGTTTTGGTCTCTTCCTGTGAAATGGAGCTGTGGAGCATAACCCTGAGTTCCACATTTTTCCTCAGTAAAGCTGATTTAGTGTTCCTGGCTTGTGTATTTATCCAGAGGCACTATGCTCATTAGGGAGGGAGAAAGTGGTATTCTATACCTCAAATCCACACTTTGAAAGTAGAAAACTTTCAGACAGGAGTTCAGCTTGTCATTTTGTTTTGTTCTGGTTTTGTTTGTTGGGGCATTTTATCTGTTATAGCTCCCTGCTGGCCTGGAACTTGCTATGTAAACCAGGCTGAGCTCAATCTCACAGTCTCACAGGGATCTTCCTGTTTCTGCCTCCTGAGTGCTGGGATTAAAAGCATGTGCCAACACAACCTGAGAGTTCAACTTCTTTTAGATCATTTTTATTTCATAGATACAAGACAATTGTTATTTTAAACTCAAGTTCAATTTCTTTCCAAATGCTTTTGAATTTATGAAGATATTCAGTTATTTCAAATAAGCCTGGATAGTACATAAAGCATTGCCATAGCTCCAATATAAACAAGTATATTAAGATATCACTAGTGATTATAGTATGTCTGTGATAGAACTACTAGAGAATATGAATGAATTATACTTAAGCTCGCACTTACAGACAACTACTAGTTCTTTTATATCACAAATTGTCATCTTTTGGCTTTTAGATCTTAGCAATTCTGACTGGGATAAGATGAAATCTCAAAGTAATTTCACTTCGCATTTTCCTGATAGAAACTAGCATTCTACCAGAGGTATAGCTGGTAAAGTTTTATATCCCAACCCATAGGACAACATCTTCACTAGAATCACAGCATTCCTTTTTTATACAGAAGGTTTCTTTCTTCTACATGTAGTTATCTAGTTTGAACATGCTCGTTTTACTCCAATGTGTGCTTTGGCCCCTTTGTCAAAAAACAAATGGCTATAAGTAGATGGCCTTAAACTTGTGTCCTGATTTATTCTGTAGTAATTAATGATTTTGTTTTTATGTCATTGTCCTGCTGTCTTAGATGTACAACATGATCCAGCTATACACTCTGAGTCATGTAGTCACAGGAAGTTATATCTTACTACAGACATATCTATTCATCCATTTACATTTCTTCTGAGTTCACAATAGCCAAGACATGGAAATGTGAAATTAAGAAATTTGCAGGTAAATAGATGGAACTGGAAACAGTTATCCCAAGTGAAGTAACACAAACCCCAAAAGACAAAAATCAATTGTTCTCTCATAAGTGGATGCTGGTCCATAAAGCCAGTTTCAGGGGATTTGATGCCATCTTCTGACCTCTGGGAGCATTACAGGACACAGGTGCAACTTACATTCATGTGGGCAATACACTCATAGAGATAAAATAAAAATAATAAATAAAACATCTTCTCAAAAGCCTTAGGATTAGGGATGGAGAGATAGCTCAGTGGTTAAGAGTGCCAAGTGCTCTTGCAGAGGACCCAGGTATGATTCCCAGTATCCACATGGCAACTAAGAACCATATTTAAGCCTGCTGTGGTGGCTCTCACCTTTAATCCTAGCACTTGGGAGGCAGAGGCAGGTGGATCACTATGAGCTCAAGGACAGCCTGGTCTACATAGTGAGTTCCAGGCCAGCTGGGGCTATAGGGAGAGCCTGTCTCAAAAGGAAAAAAAAAAAGCTTTGGGCTTAGCGAGGCATGGTGACTCAAGACTTTAATCAAACACTCAAGAAGCAGAGGTAGGTAGAGCAGAGGCAGAGACAGGTGGATCTATGTGAGTTCAAGTCCAACCTACTCTACATAGTGAGTTCAGGACCAGCTGGCACTATAAGGAGACCCCATCTCAAAAAGACTAAATAAACCAAAATGAAATAAATCTTTGAGCTTAATGCCTGTGATACAGGTCCTGTGCAGAAAGTCCTTTCTTATACCTAAAATATCCTGTATATTACCAACTCTCTCCTCTATCAGAATCAAGAAATCAGGTCTTATGCTGAACTTTTTAATCCATTTCCCCTGGAATTATATGATTTGAGAGACAGGGATCAATTTTCATTCTTCTATGGGTAGTTATCCAGTTTGATAATCGCCAGTTGTTGTACATGGTCTCTTTTCTCCCGAGCTCAAAAAAATCAGATGACTTTAAGGGTCTGCCCTTAAACATGTGTCCTAAGTTCTATTTAGTTGATTGGTATGCAAGGTTGTATGTCAGTTCCTACCTGTTATTTCTGTATAACTCTGTTGTATAATTTGAGAGAATGTCCATCACAGTGTTTTTATTTTTCCTCATTGTTTTGGTTATCTTGGATTTTGCTTGTTTGTTTGTTTTCATATCAAATTTCAGATTATTTGTCCAATTTCTGTGAAGATTTGCACTGGAATTTTAATGGACATAGTATAGAATTTGTGGGTGTTTTTGGTCAGATGGCCATTTTCACAATATTAAGTCAGTTGTTTCATGAGCTTTCTATTTCATATTTTTTCATTTTTCTTCAGTGTCTTACTTTTATTATATAGGTCTTTCACTTCCTTGGTTAGATTAATTGCAAGATACTTTATGGTTTTGGAGGCTCTCATGAATGAGATCACTTCCATGATTTCTTTTGTGGTGTATTTTGCTGGTATGTAGTAAGGCTACTGATATTTTTGTGTTAATTTTGTAGCCTGCTGCTGGGTTGAATGTGTTTATCAGATCTAGAATTTCTCTTGGTATCTTTGTGTCTTTTGTAATATAGTAACATATAATCTGCAACTAGGGATAATTTGACTTCTTCCTTCCCTTCCAATTTATACCCCCTTTCTCTCCTTCATTTCTATTATTTGCTGGCTAAGTTTCCAGGCACTGTATTAAACAGGAGTCAACATACTTGTCGCATTCATGACTTTAGGGGAAATGCTTTGTTTTTCTGTTTGGTATCGTGCTGGCTCCAGCCTTCCTGGATAGTGATATTATTTTGCTGAGATCTGTCCCCTGTAGACCTTGATTCTCCATGACATTTATCATGAAGGGATTTTGGATTTTGTCCAAGTCCTTTTATGAATCATTTTAGATGATCATGTGGTTTCTATCCATGAATCTATTTAAATAATGGATTACATTTATTGACTTATACATGTTGAACCATCCCTGTATTTCTGGAATCAAAACAATTTCATTATGATGGATAATCTTTTTTTGTATGCTCTTGTATTTTGCATCTATTTTCATAATAGAGCTTGATGTATAATTTTATTTTTGCCCCATATTTTTCTAATTTTACTATCAGAGGAATACTAGCTTCATAAGAAGAATCTGGAAGTGATTCATTCTTTTCTGTTTGATGAATTAATTTAAGAATATTTTTTTTTGCTTCTTCTTTGAAGTTTAGGTGGAATTCTGTTTTATATTCAATTGGTACTGGAAATATATTTTTAGTTAGAGATATTTAATTACTGCTTCTATCTACTTCATTGTTTTTAAAGCACTTGCCTCATCTGGATTTAATTTTGGTAGGTCATAGATATCTAAAAAAATGCATTCATTTCTTTCTGATTTTCCAGTTTACTGGATTATAGGATTTTTTAATGTAATTTCTCATAATTCTCTGAATTTCCTCAGTATCTGAATGAAGTTTCACAGACTCAGAAATACAAAAAAAAAATCCTAAATGGATGCTAGTTTGGAATCAATAGGTGTGGATACTTCAACTGGAAAATCCATGGACTTTATAAAACAGGTCAAGGTGGGGGAAGGCTTAGTCAGAGGGGATTTAGAATGCAGTGACATAAAGTTGGATAGGGGAATATATATATATTAAGGGACATTTCCCAGGCCTCCTTGCAGTGCAGGCTCTGGTTTTATTTTTTATTTCTTTTTATTTTCTATTTTATTTATTTTTGTATGTGTATGAATGTACTGTCTGCATGTAGGTCTGTGCACCGTGTCGTGCAATGCCGCGGAGGTCAGAGGAGGGTCTCGAATTCCCCTGGAACTGGAGTTCTCTTGGAATTGGAGTTACAGACAGTTCTCAGCCGTCATGTGGGTGCTGGGGATTGAACCCGGGTCCTCTGCAAGAGCGGTTGGCGCTCTTAACCGCTAGTCCATCTCTCCAGCCCCCAGGTTCCCTTTCAATGCTGTGGGTATGTCTATACTAATTATGACTACAGGATAAAATATTAGACTCTCAGTTAAGTATGAATGCCCTCCCTCCCCCAGAAAAAAAAACCTGAGTGACTCTTGAGGACAAGATCCTCAACTGACCTTGAGAAAACAAAAACCTTGGCTAATCTGGGCTAACTGTGTGGCCTTAAACATCCAAAAGGAAAGTATAACCAGAAATAAATAAATAGTAAGTCCTGAGAAATTGTACTTCAGGTATAGAACTTGAGATCTTACTAAAAAGACAAAAGAGCACAGTTGTTTTGCCTGTCTTACTGGCAAGTGCAGCTACCTTGTGGCTTCCACGGCTTTTGCCATCCTTAAAAGACATGAGAAGACACNTTAGGGATAATTTGACTTCTTCCTTCCCTTCCAATTTATACCCCCATTTCTCTCCTTCATTTCTATTATTTGCTGGCTAAGTTTCCAGGCACTGTATTAAACAGGAGTCAACATACTTGTCGCATTCATGACTTTAGGGGAAATGCTTTGTTTTTCTGTTTGTATCGGTGCTGGCTTCCAGCCTTCCTGGATAGTGATATTATTTTGCTGAGATCTGTCCCCTGTAAGACCTTGATTCTCCATGACATTTATCATGAGGGATTTTGGATTTTGTCCAAGTCCTTTTAATGAATCATTTTAGATGATCATGTGGTTCTATCTCATTGAATCTATTTTAAATTAATGGATTACATTTATTGACTTATACATGTTGAACCATCCTGTATTCTGGTAATCAAAACAATTTCATTATGATGGATAATCTTTTTTTGTATGCTCTTTTTTTTTTTTTTTATTTTCATAATAGAGCTTGATGTATAATTTTATTTTTGCCCCATATTTTTCTAATTTTACTATCAGAGGAATACTAGCTTCATAAGAAGAATCTGGAAGTGATTCATTCTTTGCTTGTTTGATGAAATAATTTAAGAATATTTTTTTTTTTGCTTCTTCTTTGAAGTTTAGGTGGAATTCTGTTTTATATTCAATTGGTACTGGAAATATATTTTTAGTTAGAGATATTTAATTACTGCTTCTATACTTCATTGTTTTTTTTTTGTTTTTTTTTTTTTTTTTTTTTTTTTTTTGCGGTTCTCAGCCTCCCTTTAACGGCTGCGCTATCTACTTCATTGTTTTTAAAGCACTTGCCTCATCTGGATTTAATTTTGGTAGGTCATAGATATCTAAAAAAATGCATTCATTTCTTTCTGATTTTCCAGTTTACTGGATTATAGGATTTTTTAAATGTAATTTCTCATAATTCTCTGAATTTCCTCAGTATCTGAATGAAGTTTCACAGACTCAGAAATACAAAAAAAAAAAAAAAAAAAAATCCTAAATGGATGCTAGTTTGGAATCAATAGGTGTGGATACTTCAACTGGAAAATCCATGGACTTTTATAAAACAGGTCAAGGTGGGGGAAGGCTTAGTCAGAGGGGATTTAGAATGCAAGTGAACATAAGTTGGATAGGGGAAATATATATATATTCAAGGGACATTTCCCAGGCCTCCTTGCAGTGCAGGCTCTGGTTTTATTTTTTATTTCTTCCTTTATCTTTTCTATTATATTTTTATTTTTGTAATGTGTATGAATGTACTGTCTGCATGTAGTCTGTGCACGTGTCGTGCAATGCCAATGCCCGGAGGTCAGAAGAGGGTCTCGAATTCCCCCTGGAACTGGAGTTCTCTTGGAATTGGAATTTAGACAGATGTTTTAAGCCGTCATGTGGGTGCTGGGGGATTGAACCCGGGTCCTCTGCAAGAGCGGTTGCGCTCTTAACCGCTAGGCTATCCTCCAGCCCCAGGGGGAATCTATTTTAACTTAAAAAAAAAGAGTATCAAAGAGTTTTTTTAATTATTGAAACTTTTGTAACATTTAATGCATTTTAAATCTAAATTCAGACCCCTTCCCCCATACTATGCTCCCCCCTGCCAGAAGTGATGCATTCTATCATACATGTTAAATCCTGTTTGAGCAATCATTTTCTCAGGCTTTTTAACTTTTTCAAATTACAAGAAGTTTTGTTTTTTATCTTTCTTTGACAAGTCTTTTTTATTGTTCCCTTAATATAATATATATATAATTTATATTATATTTTTTTTTATTTATATTTTTATATATATTTATTATTATAATAAATAGTAATATATATATATTATATATATATATTCCACACATATACCAAATTTATAATTTCTGAAAGTAAACTATAGGTTTATTCCAAAATACATTTAAGGATTCGGAGTTTAGCAGTAAACTTTCAGGCAGGTAAAAAGAAATATAACTTTACATTCTTAAATTACGTAGCAAGTTGATGCATGTTTTAGTGAACTTTTAAGAAAGAGTTTTATTCTTTCTCATAAATCTTAGAACTGAGGAAAATAGAGACATAAACTTCAAGCTATATCTACAGCAATATCAGTCAATGTGATATTATCTTTACTGACAAATTACCATAACATTTTAAGTAAATGAATTTTCTAGAATGTCTTAACGTTGGCCTCCAACAATGAACTTTTCATCATAGTATCTGACTATAGATATGTCAGCTTCCCAACCTGAGACTGGGTAAAGATTTTGTCCCATCTTTTGAGTGTAATTTAATTAAACAATATTCCACCTCTTTTCTACTTTCACTGTGGTGTTTAGATCATTAGTCTGGCATTGATTTACTCTGAAGGTGACCACTTTGAACATACCTTCATCATTTAAAAGTCCACCATACTATCTTTTGAGAAACCTTTCCAAACACTGAGAGTAGAAATCAGCTTTTATTCCTGAAATAAAAGTTACCAACAAGAAAATAAAAAAGGCTGCTTTCCATATAGCTGAAGAGCTGAAGGCAAAATTTTTGAAGCTACACCAAAATTATGAGCAATGTAAAGAATAAAAAAAAAAGAGGAGGATCTTGCCCAGAATTGGCAACCAAGAAGAACTAGGCAAAACAAATAAAAACACAAACAAATCAAAAGAAAATCAGCTATACTGTGTCTTTATTCTTTTTTTGTCATTTTATTTTGTATTTTTCAATATATATTTCATTGAATTTTTGTGTATGTTTTACAATAGAACTTTTAATCATTCATAAACACCCTCCACTACCTGAACCCCTCTAAAGCTCACCCACAGGATTTCATGCACTCAGTAATATGTGGTAATATATATATCAAGTCAGGTTTATGTACCCAGATGTCCCTTGGTATGAGTTCAACATCTGAAGCATGTGCATCCTGTCTAGCATCACGCAGGAGTAATTAGTTACAAATAATTCTGCTAAGATTGGGGCTTCCAGGCTATTTCCCCAGTTTTTTTTTTAATTTTTTTTTTAATTTTATTTATTTCTGTATGTGTATGAATGTACTGTCTGCATGCAAGTCTGTGCACCCGTGTCGTGCAACGCCGCGGAGTTCAGAAGAGGGTCTCGGATTCCCCTGGAACTGGAGTTCTCCTGGAATTGGAGCTTCAGACGGTTCTCAGCCGCCATGTGGGTGCTGGGGATCGAACCCGGGTCCTCTGTAAGAGCGGTCGGCGCTCTTAACC
>VZQC01002594.1:1349396-1380594 GCA_009823505.1 Rhizomys pruinosus | reverse complement strand
ACTGTCTGCATGCAAGTCTGTGCACCCGTGTCGTGCAACGCCGCGGAGTTCAGAAGAGGGTCTCGGATTCCCCTGGAACTGGAGTTCTCCTGGAATTGGAGCTTCAGACGGTTCTCAGCCGCCATGTGGGTGCTGGGGATCGAACCCGGGTCCTCTGTAAGAGCGGTCGGTGCTCTTAACCGCTAGGCCATCCCTCCAGCCCTATTTCCCCAGTTTTATGCTGGGTTTTGTTTGATAGAGGTTACATCAAAGTAACTTTGTGCAATAGTGACCAGCACAGCAAACCATATTGGTGCAGTAGTGGCACTTTTATCTTAAGGGTAATCAACAGTTACCAAATTGGACTTAAACCCACTCAGTGGGAGGGAACACATGTGTGGCACTGTAAACATAGCCAAATACCCATGGCTGGAGAGGTCATAGAACTTTGATAAAGCCCTCTATCTGTCACATACTTAGACAAATGTAATTTCTTACTATATGCCAAATATGGATCCTAATATTTACTGACAAGAATGCCAGTCACCACTGTTGCATGTCTTTGAGATGATCCAGAAGCAGAATCTGGAAACAGAGAAGATAAAATCTGTTCAAGTTTTTGATAAGGTGGACCCTAGCACAGGTGGGCTTCCAGTGCATAGCTTGAAGAGCTTTATGTAGATGCTGTGGAGCCAACTTCATCTCTTATGCATGAAGATTTCAGACAGCATCACAGCCAGAAGTCCAGCTACGTCACATATGGAGGACAGATCCCTGAAACCTGGGCTACTAAGCATCATAGAAAACATCCCCACTGTGTATGGAGTATGCCATGGTGGTGCTCTGCAATCTGTGCTTGTGGTTTCTCCACCTCACCACTCTCAATACAGTAAGAAGTACTAAAACTTGTTTAATTCTCTTTGGAATACTGATGATATGTGAATTCAGAATCACACATATTCTGATCCTCACACAAAAGGCAGTCCTTATTGTTACCACACAGAAAAAGACATTTTCTTTATGGAAGATGAACTTGTACTCCTCACTCTTGACTGGATTCATATATACCTCATCCAGATGGTAATTCTGTTCAGTGTGCACAGAATCTTCCTAAGCAACGAGGTTATAAGAATTCATAGTCACGGGCTGGAGAGATGGCCTAGCGGTTAAGAGCGCCGACCGCTCTTACAGAGGACCCGGGTTCGATCCCCAGCGCCCACATGGCGGCCGAGAACCGTCTGAAACTCCAATTCCAGGAGAACTCCAGTTCCAGGGGAATCCGAGACCCTCTTCTGACCTCCGCGGCATTGCACGACACGGGTGCACAAACTTGCATGCAGACAGTACATTCATACACATACGGAAATAAATAAAATTAAAAAAAAAAAAAGAATTCATAGTCACTATCTGCTCCCCCAATGGTACAGAAAACTCAATCCTTAGTTAACTGCCTATAGTCTTCAATAGATTTGTTCCTCCCTTCAGAGAGACTTTCATCCTCATGGTACAGACACACCTCTGTTCTGCAGCTATAGATATGTGACTGTCAAAGACAGAATGGTGACCATAATAGAGTTCTGGTCACTCTTATTCTTGGTCCAGTGAGACAGCTTGAAGCTAGCCAGAAAACTGTAGTTCAAATCCTAGAAACTGGGACTCACATAGTGGAAGGACAGAAGCCATTCTCTCAAATTGTCCTCTGCCCTCCACATTGCACTGTGCTATGTACAAAACACACACACACACACACACACACACACACGCACACACACACACACACACACAGAGACAAATGTAATTTAAGAAAACATCTCAGTCACTTCTCCACAGAGCTACACACCCTAATTAGTTTACTACCCTCACAAATTTAGGCTTTTAAACACAGACTAAGTAAGAGTAAACTTTTAAAATTTCTAATTTGAGAAAAAATAATTGTATTTCTTTAGACAAATCGGAAAGAGAGCATATCACATAAAACACCTAACTGAAAACAAAAGATATAATGAGACTGAGGGATGGATCAGTGTTTACAAGCAATGGATTCTCATGCAGAGAACTTTGATTTGTTTTCTAGTACCCACATGTCAGCTAACAACTACCTCTAATTCCAATTCCAGGACTTACAAAACTCTCTTCTGGCTTCCATGACCATTGTATGATATGGATATACTTACATACATCATACCAATAAACACAAAATAAATAAATAATTTAAAATTTAGTATGTAAGAGAGAACATATCTCTGCCTTCTCTAGATAATAGTATTGATCTTTTATCCATCCTATAATTTACCAACCAACTCCTTATCTATCTTTGGACCAAATAAGGGTATCCATGCAAAATTGTGAAAGCTGTTTTGAAGCATTTGGGTTTTTCTTGCATTTGTGGCACTAGAGATCTTACTATTGGTGTGAGATGTACATAGAGAGGCTCACAAGCCAGGAAACTGATTTTGTTAAGACAGTATGTTATGTGAGTGGTGCAGATAGGGAAGTGGGAGTAAATATGAACAAAGTTTTTGACATCAAAAATAAGAAGATTAGGGCTGGAGAGATGGCCTAGCAGTTAAGAGTGCTGACTGCTCTTGCAGAGGAGCCAGGTTCGATCCCCAATACCCACATGGTGGCTGAGAACCATCTTTAACTCCAGTTCCAAGGGAATCTGACACCCTCTTCTGACCTCCGCTGCATTGCACGACAGAGGTGCACAAACCTACATGCAGACAGTACATTCATACACATAAAAAATAAATTAAATTAAAAAATAAGAAGATTCAATGTATTTACATCCATGTATGGCTTGTTACTATGCAGTTTTTTTAATTAATTTATTTTTTAAGGGATTCTACAATACAATGACACAGTTGTTTGCAGATAGCATTGATGTCACCCATTATGTCATACAATCAGGTAATTGGTGCATTTTGCAAGTATCTATGTCCAAATTTTGAACAACCCAAGGTTCCCATAGACCAGTTGGAGAAGCTTGTATGCACAGACATGTGGTTTTTAAAATACAAAACACAAAATTCATGGATATTGGAGTGTGTTGTGATAATAAAGGAAATGAGACTTCCTATCTTCTAATCATCCACTCTAGTTGAATAGCAAAGAACATACAAATAGGAAAAAGAATTCATTCAATTTATCTACTGCTGAAGAAGTCTGCTTATAATTTTCTGAAAAATAAATTTAGGAAAGTCATTCCAAGAGTCAAGTGAAAAGTCATGTTAGTGAAAAGATTAGGATTCATTGAAGCCAATGATAAGTCTTCAGTAAATGAAAAGAGTTCTCTAGAGACAATGCTTTAGAAAAACTTCATTGAAGATAGACTCCTGGAAAGTGACTACCTTTGTTAACAGAAAAAATGGAGTTTGAGAAAAATGAATATAGCAGGAACCACAAAAGAAATTCAACACAGAATGAAGCATGCTGAGAAGAGCAGAGAGGAGATCATGGTCAACAGATACTTAGGTTGCTAAATCAACAATGTGAAAGAGATATAGAAAAGGAATTTGGACAGATGCCTTATTCAGATAATATAAATGCTGTGTTTTCTGTGAAATGACCCCCACAGGCTCAGATATTGAAAGTGTGGTATTGAGATGGTGGTGCTATTTGAGAGGTTGCAGAAAATTTGGGCGGTGTGACCTATCTGAAAGAAGTGGATCACTGAGGAAGGGTGCCTGATAGTGCCTAGATAGCCCTGGCTTTTCCAACTCTATTTACATGTCTCCTTCCCCATCCTGTCTCTCTCTCTCCCCCTCCCATTCCCTTCCTTCTCCATTTCCCTCTCCCTCCTCTCTCTCTTCCTCTTCCTTTCCTTCTATTTCTTGCTGTATCATTTAATCAGTAAATTGGAGTGAAGAAACCCCTTATTTCACATCCTAATCACCTACACCACCACGCATGGAATCCTCTGAACGTGAAGCCAAATCTACGTTTAATCTCTTAGGTTGTTCCTGCTAGGTACACTCATCACAGTTACACAGAAGAATGTAATAGAGTAAACTCCATTAAGTACATATTGCTCATCTATTGAGAGCCCATGAAGCTGGAACAGCAGCTGGCCCACTTGGTTACCACTCTGGCATGCAGTAGGTAGATGTTGGAGAATATTTCAATTTCTACTCAAAAGATACAGCACACATTGTGAGTAAAGCAAGTTTACACTATCAAAAAAATATCCTAATTTATTTAGATAGGTCTTACACAGATTCAGCTTGATGTAATTTCAACAGCTTTGAGTTGTAATTCTCATGACTACACTAGTGTAACCATAGTCAGGTTTTTTTTCCCTATGTATGTAAAATTTATCAGCAATGTTACTAGAACTTTGTCGGAAACTTGTAAACCAAACCCTGACAAAGCCATGAATGCCAGACTTTTCAATATTAACATAAGATAAACCAAGTATATTCTGGCTTAGAAGAAATCATGTTTGTCCTGATCCATATATGCCAAATATATGATTGAGTCCAAATTATGAGGATTCACTTGGTTTTCTTGCTATTTAAGAACATATTAGGGGCTGTAGCAATAGCTCAACACTTAGCAGCACTTGTTGTTCTTGCAGAAGACACAGGTTCAAATTCAGGCACCCACATACCAGCTAAGAACTGTGACTCCAGTTTCAGAAGATCTCAGGCCCTCTTCTGTCCTCTGCAGGCACTGAATGACATGGGTGCACATACCTCCATGCAAGCATTACATTCATATATATAAAATAAAAGTAGAAAAGATCATGTTGCTTTAATAAAGTCCCACAATAAACTCTGTGTAGGACTGGATTATTCTGACTGCAGCAGTATCAGCTTGTGTGCATTGATTCCAAGGAAAAAGTAAATTATGCTTGTGTTCCTGGGATAGAAAAGCCTTTCAGTTTAGGCTTCTTCAAGTGAGCTTGGATCAAGACAGAGCCTCTGATGGAAACAGATTTTCTTTGAGGACATTTTTTTTTTCTATTGTTCCTGGGCAGTGGAAGAGAATGTTCCTCAGTGGTTCAGGTCTCCTTAACTTTCTCAGCACATATTTGAAAGTTCCCTGTGTTGAAATTTCTTCTGCCGAATGAATTAATCTATTTTCCTTAAATTCAAATTCACTTCACATGGTTTCTTGTGACACAGGAAGAATAAGTTCCGGTTCTTGGCCAAAGTGTCACATGAATGGTCACTCGCATAGTTCCTGATGGAGTCACTGCTTCTGCTGAAATTCCCTGACCTTACCCCCACTGTCTGCTTTTCTCTCAAAACTCTTGTCTTCCAAGTTCCCAACACAATGTTCCACTAGTTTCTGTTTACAACACTCACTGACCTTTCAAACCCAGAATTCCAAACTCTGATCTGTTCCCCCTACAAACCATTTCTAATATCTAATGAACACATTGTAAATTTTGCTAGGGCAATCTCACCTTTGAGTTCAATTGTTTGTTTTAGTTTCTTTCACTGCTGCTATAATAAAATTCCTAAGAACAGCAAATTAATGGAGAAAGCATTTATTTTGTCCCATAATTAAATGTCATGCTGGGGAAGATACAGCCACCACAGGTCACAGTACAAAATAGCTTACCTATCCTGGTGCACATATTTCATCAGTCTTAATCTGATGTGAGGAAGTCTCGTCTCTTTTTTTTTTAAAGTTAAAAATAAGATTTATTGTATAAAGTTTCAATAGCAATAATTATATCAACAGAGTATATTGTATATAAAATATATACAAATTATACACTTTATACAAATATTTATAAAAGGTTCTACACTACTAGGCATATTCTGTCATAGAAAAACAGCTGACCTTTATAGGTCTGGTGGACAGTGATGTGCTTGCATACATACAGGCAGTTCAGTCATACATGTAAAAATTTGGTGTATCATATCATTCAGTTCAGATGCCTCTCTATTTATTCTTTGTCCAGTTGACCTGTTCAAAGAGCTCAGTGGGGTATTGAAGTCCCTTACTATGAGTGAACTGGGGTTAATCTGTGCCTTGTGGTCCTGGAAAATTGTCTTTATAAAGTTTGGTGCACCAGAGTTTGGTGCATGATTGTGAAATGTTCATGGTCAATTGTTCCTTTGACAAAAATGTAATGGCCTTCGTCATCTCTTCTGATTTCTTTTACTTTGAAGTCTATTTTGGCTTATATTAAAATTGCAACACCTGCTTTCTTTTTGGTACCATTTGCTTGGAATATTTTTTCCATCCTTTCACTTTAAGGTGGTACCTATTCTTGAAGGTAAGATGTGTTTCTTGGTGCACTCAGGAAAGTCTCTTCTCTACAGATGCTTATTGAATCCTGAAGTACGGATCATGATGAATATTGAGTACTATTGTTCCTGATATCTCCTCCCCATCCCAAGTAGCTGCCTCAAGGTTTAAGAGTTTAGAAGTAAAAAAACAGTGATTTTCATAACTAAAATGATACAATACAGATTAATTTACCTGATTCAGTCTCCCAGTCTATTTCTTTTTATTTGGGTGTTTAGTCCATTAATATTTAAGGTTATAATTGATAGATGTGTGTTGCTTCCTTTCACCTTATTATCCTTTTGCATTTTTGGTCTACATTTCTACTTTTGCAGTTACTCTTTTATTAATTTCTCTTTCTAAGTACCTGGGAATAGATGTTCCTTTCTTCTGTCCTTTGAATTGCTTCAAGTATTCTCTGAAGGGTTGGTTTTCCAGACATGTATTCTTTCATCTTGTTTATGTCATGAAAGATTTTTCTCATTCCTTCAACTATAATTGACATTTTTGCTGGGTATAGTAACCTGGGTTGGCATCTGTTGTCCTTTAACACTGGGAATGCTTTGCTCCACATTCTTCTTGCTTTTATAGTTTGCACTGAAGTCTGTTGTAATTCTGATAGGTTTCCCCTTATATGTATCTTGTTGTTTTTCTCTTGTGGCTTTCAGAATTTTGTCTTTGTTTTGGGCGTCTAGAGTTTTAAGTATGATATGGCGTGGAGAGTTTCTTTTCTGATCTTGTCTGTTTGGAGTTCTATGTGCTTCTTGTATTTGTATTGGTTTGTCTTTTTTGAGTTTGGGGAAATTTTCATCTATTATTCTGTTGAAGATCTGATCAATACCATCCTCTTGGGATTCTTATCCTTCCTCTATTCCTATGATGTGGAGGTTTGATCTTTTCATAGTGTCCCACAATTCCTGCTTGTTCCACTTTTGTGTATTTTTTAAATTTTTCATATTCTTTACTTGAGGTTTTTAGTTGTTCTGTGTTATCTCCCAGGTCTAATATTCTTTGTTCTGCTTCCTTCATTCTACTTCTGAGGCTTTTTCCCTTCCTTTCTTCTTGATTGGATGAGTGTTTGATTTCCTTTTTCATTTCGTCTTGTGATTTCTTTAGTATTTCCTCTTCCTTTTGGAGCTTCTCAAGCTCTTCCTGTAGCTCTTTGCTTCACTCGTTGGTTTCCTTTTCTTTTTCAACATGGGATCTCTTCAGTGTTTCCACTTCCTTCTGGAGTTTGTCATTCTCTCTCTCTAGGCCTTTCTTGAGGTTTTTCATTCTCTCTCTTTACTTCTCTGACTTGTTCTTTCTAGTCTTTGATTGCTTTGAGTATGTCCACAATTGTTCTTCTAAGATCTGTGTCCTAGGCCATCTCCAGGAGGATCCCACTGTAGGAAACTCTCACAGGGTTGGTAGAGCTTGTTGTGGAATTATCCTGCACCTTTCCTATGTTGTCCCTTCATGTCCCTGGCATGTGGGTTTCTCTTTGCCTGTATTCCAATGCAAATCCCAAATGCCTCTGCACTGTGTTGAAGGCTTGCTTTGCTTGCCTCCTTCAGATGCCTTCATTGTTTGTTTGTTTGTTTGATTGATTGATTGATTGATTGATTTGTTTTTCTCCTTGCTTATGGGGTGTTGACTTGTCTAAGTTTTAGGCTTTCTATTGGAAGTCTAACTCAGTCTTCCCTTTCTGTTCTGAAGGTTCTCCAAAGAATCCACTTGGACATTCCCTCGGCAGTTCCAGTTGGAGGTGGTGGGGTGAGGGTGGGGGTTGGAGGGGGTTAGGGGGGTTGGAGGGGTTGGAGGGGGTTATGCCTGTTTAGCCATACCCCAGTACTCTGTGCTTCAGGGGGTCCTGGAAAATCCCTGATCTAAGCTCTGTGCACTCAGGAAAGTCTCTTCTCTACAGATGCTTATTGAATCCTGCAGTATGGATCATGATGAATATTGAATACTATTGTTCCTGATACCTCTTCCCCATCCCAAGTAGCTGCCTCAGTGTTTAAGAGTTTAGAAGTAAATAAACAGTGATCGTCATAACTAAAATGATACAATACAGATTAATTTACCTGGAGGCCCCCATAGGTCTACAGAGCCATTTCAGTAAAACACATATCATCCTATTTATCTGGTTTGAAGATGACAAAATAGGCTTGAACACTTATATTAACTCATGAGCCATGGGTGTTGATTATTCATCCTGGTAAAAGACCTTATGCTGTGGCTACACAAGGGCAAATCGGACAATGGTTTAGACTAGAGACACACTTCTTTGGAGTCACGATGTGGCAGGAAATGGATATATGAACCAGGGGTGGATTTGATTGCAAATCATGTGCTCACCTACACTAACACAACTACTACCAAAAATTATAGAGGCAGACATCTTCAATGAACTTTGGCCTTGACTCAACCTGGCCCTGCAGGTGCAAAGGAAAAGTGAACATCAAAGTTTTGAATTAACATAAAACATAGATAAGGGAACAGTATCTTCCCTAGAATATAGCTCCTAACTGGCAGCAACCCACTGCGCACTCTGGTCCTATCTCTAGCCCTGTCATTTGAGTTACATATGAAATGAATTGCCCAAGCACATATTTCACAGAATATGGTGTCCCAGTTAGGTCCAAACTCAAGAAGGAGTATGGTACTTTCTTCTAAGCCATAACACTCAGACAGCAGGTCTGTTAGAAAGAATGATTTACTAAAGAACAAGTATAGGCCCAATAAGAAAGTTTACATTCATGAACATGTACAAATATAGCTGCCATATCAGTCCCATTTTGTGAGCATAAGGTCTCTGGTCCCAGCAACAAAGTCCATCATTGTCAAAACTGTACATACAGATGTTATAAGTCTAGGGTTGATGCACAGACTGAAACGTTCTTATTTCACCACCCCCCCCCAAATCTTAAGCCTTGGATAGGGAACAACTTAGCAGGATCTCAAGGGGATTATCATCCCCAGTGAGTTAGCTATTTTTTTCAAGATATTGTAAGGTGATTCTATTTATCCTAATTTTGTTCCAAGTGATACATTTGGAATCTGTACCTGAGGTCAAAACTTAGGCTTTGAGCACTACACTTGACATTTGTCTGATAGCCTGTGGAGCTTCTCCTGTTGACTGGAATATGTGGGAAAACTCACTGCATCAACCTTCACATATCCCTGCTGGGTTTATCTAGCATAGGTGATGACATTAGTATTATTTGTTGGACAGGACAGACATTTCTTCATAAGTCTCTGATAAACATTTATTTTTCCATCAATAGCTACAATTTTTTTATATTTCCCTGGAGCTTAAGATACAATAAACACAGAATGTGTGTCCATTACTAATATCAGACATGTACCTCAACTTATATATAAAAACCTAAGAGACAATGTTCTCTTATAAGGATACATACTAAATTGTGGGTTTTGTTTCAAGGAGTGGGTGTTGGCAGAAATAGTGGTTTTTCTTATTTCCATAATTTCTTCCTCTTTTCATGTATGTGGTACTACTGTGGCCAAGAACATTGTTTACAAATAATCCACATCATCCTTTGGTAGGATGGTAGGATGGTAGGATGGATATATATATATATATATATATATATATATGTGTGTGTGTGTGTGTGTGTGTGTGTGTGTGTGTGTGTGTGTGTTTGGCCTGCAGTACATTGGAAATAAATTTCATTCTTAATTTCTCATAATGGAGATTAAATTTTGACACATGATGGTCTGAAGAATGGAATAATACTATTTCCAAATCATAGCACCCAGTGTGCAGAAACAGAAGACTGCTCAGAGGATATGTCCATAGCTGCAAGCCTTGAAAGGAACTTGCATCCATCATCTTCAATGTTCTCTGTTTGATCACAAGGTGATGGCATCTAAACCTAGTACCCTAATTCTAATTACAAATGATTAACCTTCTCTCAAAAAATAAAAATACAACAACACAACAATCCTTCATTTGATACAAATTTTCTTGAAACTATTTCCGTAATCCAGGATCATGAATCCACAATAATTTCTATTATTGCATTTACATTCTCTTCATTCTTTTCTGTCACTATTGTGCTGTTTACATGTTCCTCAATATATGAAAAAAGAAATGAGTATTTTTATAATGAAGGAAATACTTCCATACGGCTAAGTGGAAAACATGTTTTGTTTATTGAAAAAGTAAATATGAAAATATTTCAATCTTGAGAATAAAATGTTTGCCCTTATAGACTATTTCTCAGCATTGTGATAAAGAACGTATGTGAGAAGTTATGTTAGCACTGAAAAAGGGAATTATCTTTGTCAAAGTTAATGGAGAAGAGGCATACTCTGGGAATGATGTCCTAACATTGAAATGAAAATGTATTTGACACAGTAGGAAAACTTTTGTTCTCTCTTTTTCCTTTTATGTCTCCCTTCACATCTAAAGATATACTGTAATTAGATAATACATTGCACAATGACCTTTGCAAATCTGTAATAATGGCTATCTAGAACAGATTACAGTGTTACAGACTGCCTAGTAATAATGACCCTGTGTGAAGAAAAGGGATGGTGAAGCTTACTTGACCCTGCCACTTCCATGTGTCCTCCAGAGTCACAGGGACATCTCAGTACATTCATTCTTATAAATGGATGATATTTAATGTTAGCATCTTAATATATGCGGGGGAACCTCTGGGAAATGTATTCTAGTTATGAAAGTTAAGATAAATGGCAAGGTAAAGCAATAAAAAGTTACTGAGAAGGTTTAAATTAAAACTTGATTTAGCACTAATACTAAACATGGATGAAAGTTGGCACATGCCTACATGATATCTGGAATATGTAAAAATAAAAGTACCAAAAATTAAAATAAAGGTTCTTTTTTCTAGAAAACATTATTAGAAGAAAATTTCAGCTGAGAAGAGCTGAAATGTGTTGAAAAATTGTTAAATTTGGGTGAAATGCATTTGTGGACCTAAATAATCAAAGGAGTTGGATTTAATTCATTAAAGCATCTATTTAAGTCCATTAAGTAAAGTTTAAGATCATAGGATCATGATATTTTACTTACTGTTAAATATATGGGTGGGCATCAGTTTTGTATAATTTAGGCTATCAAAACAAAAATAAGTCAAGATTAGCAAATTTAACTTATTAACTTAACAAATTAGCAAATTGTTTTTTTCTATTACTTCTTTATTTTTTAACAATAAGTAATAATTTATGAGTACAAGCATGCTTCATGTAAAACCAATTTGCAAGCAGTTGTGCCCAAACCCACACAGCCCAAGGGTCCCACCATCCAGCAGGAGGGGCTTGTATGTACAATCAAGTTGATCAGATGAGTGTCCAGACTATATTGCTGTAGTTTTGCCATTCACCCCAGTCACAGCGCTTACATTCTACCACGCCCCCTCTTCTGCAGATTGTTCCCTAGGCTTAGAAAAGGGGCACAGGTGGACGAGAAGCAAAACAGTCTACTTTGTCTGGAGCTGTGGTTTTGGACTCTAGCCAATTCTGGCCTTTTCCTTTCATGGGCTGACAGTTTGTCCAGGAATAACCTTTCAATCCTACTAATGAAGCACAAGCAATTAGGTATATAGGTATTTAAACAGTACTAATTGTTATGGTAGGTTACTTTGGTATAGACACAGATGATTGGATGGTATGTTAATCCATGAATTATGTTTTTATGTAAAATATGACAGGGTCTTACTGTGGCTTATAACATCTCCTAACCACTAGAGGATGTAAGCTTGTGGCATCAGCCGTGGGTTATTCCTCCAAGGAGAGAGCTAATAGCCAATTAGATTTGGGATATACAGGCATATGGCTGCCTGCTGCATAGTAGCAAATTGTATCAAATAAATTCTATATATGTGAGATGACTAATTAAAAGTATTAACATATGGGGTGGAGAGCTGGTTCAGGAGGTATGGGTGTTTGCTGTACAAGAATTAGAAACTGAGTTCAAATTCCTAGCACTCACATAAAAATCTGAATATAGATGGGTGCTAGCTCTGAAATTCCAGCACTTTGTAGAGCAGATATGAGATAACTGATGATGCTCTCTGGCCATCTTGTTTAGCTCTAGTTTCAGGAGTGTAGAGAGTGATAGAACAGGACAGTTGGTATTCTCATTTGGCCCTCATGCATGTTCAGGGTCATGAGTAATAAGCCACCCATGTGTGCAAATACCACACACATGTCACACAGATAACACTTTCATATACACACAATTATTTTATTTATTTATTTTTAAATTTTATTTATTTTTTATTTGTATGAATGTACTGTCTGCATGCAGGTTTGTGCACCTGTGTCATGCAAATTATTTTAAATATAACATAGAATCAGGATGCCTTTCCTTTCTTTTTTTTTCCATTTCTGCTATAGTAAAAAAAAATTTAAAAGCTTTCATACAGCAAAGAACCATATTTTAGCTTTCAATGTCATATTGCCACTATTCAATTTTTACTGTCTCCTATACTATAAAAAATGTCCTCCACTTGTCAAAATCAAAAGGGCACAGTGATGAACCTCACATCAGAGCAGGTCCTGATCACTGATTTATCACCATCTATCAGAAAGCTTGGAAGGAATGTTACCTCCTTGATATGTATATAATCAGCACTTGCTGCAGCTAAATAGTGCTGCTCAGAATTGCATTTACTAGCAAAAATTATTTAATAAGAGTCAAACTTATTCTGGTTAATAATACACAGTAGGTATGTGTGCTGTGTGTATCAAGAAATTATTTCTTGACAAAATCTTTTATTTGACAGCAAATTTACTGAATTATTCTAACAAATCAACAAATAAGAACAAAATAAGTATGATTCAACTTTAAACCTGAATTTAAACATTACCCTGTGGCTTCTTAAAGTCAGTGGGATTTTGATGTCATCAAAAGAAGCTAAAGTTTTGAGCAATTTAAGAAGGAAATTGACAGAAAAATCAGCATCAGTGTGAACTACAAACAGCCTGGATGATCACACCAGGTCTGCTGGCAGTATTAAAACATTCCAATCTAAGAGAATAGACGTGAAGGACAAGTCTAAGAAACATAGTCAACTTGCCAAGTGAATATTCTGTAGCAGAGGCATAAAATGAGGGTCATTTTTTTCTCTACCTCTCATTCTTTTGGTGCCCTGCAAATGCTCAATCCTGAAATCATACTGCCTCAGTTCATCTTTGTGCCTGCCGCTTTCTACTAGTAATGGTACTGTGACAATAATTCACAATCCTCATCCTTTTGTTCCATCATCCTTCAGATGATGCACAGTGATGGAGTGAATTAGAGCTATGTTCACAAGTATAATCATCATGTCTGATGACTTTTAATTCCATTAAGATTATAATAATGCACATGAAGATAGTTTAAATATTAGCATCAAAGATAGTTTAGGAATGATAGTCTTACCAGTTAACTTTGAACTTAAAAATAGATCAGCTCCAGTCTACTTAGCACATCTAGGAATCCTAGGTAAATCATAGTCTTCCTCACCCAACAGTACTCAGTCTCTTGTAGTTCTCAATCCAGGGTCAGTCCCCCATCAATTTCTCTTGCTCCACTTTGAGAATGTGTCCCAGTTGGCATGGGTCTTGTGCTTGATGCGTTTGCTCATTTCATCAATTAACTTTACATATACTGACTGAGTATAAACTATGTTAGGTGTTACAAAAAATTTTAATAAAGAACCATAATCCTAAATTATACCCAAGAACTTTATTTTACTTTTTGCTTTGAATGTAAACCTAGTTAATATAGTTTTGATTGGAAAAGATTTTTTTCACAGGTTTTATATTTCTTGGAGCTTTCACTAATTTTCACCTGAATTTGTTAATGTGTCAATCTATTTATACTTTTTAAAATGCATGGGCAATTTTCACTAAATATGGTAATGTATTCTGACCCTAAAGTTAGATTCACAGACTCTTGATGGAAAAAAAAACACACATATAAATGGTTGCATAATGATGATCACAAAAAAACAGTGAACACTAATGAATTCCTAAGAGATTCCGACATTAACATTGATTTTTCTGGGAGGAATAATAAGAGCTGATTGGTATATAGGTATCTTTGAATAAATGTTCTTCAACTTATGGTAAGGTTACACCTTGAAAAAAATCTTTAGTTGAAAATATCATAATTTGAAAATGCAATTAGTACATGTAGCACTGAATGCCATAGCTTTTCCTATCCTATCTTAAACATCCTCTGAACCCTTATTCATGTTGGGCTACACTTGAGTAAATTCATCTAACACAAAGATCATTTTAAAATAAAGTGTTGAATATTTCAGATAATATTCTGACTGCCACATTTTGTGGAGAATGCTCTTGGGGTTTTATCCTTTGGTCCCTTGACTCTCTGGAGCTGTGGCTCCCTGCCTCCACTCAGCATTGGATAGTATATCATACTGCGTGTTGCTAACAGGTGGAAAAGCCAAAATTAAATCTCAGAAGCATGGCCTGTCCTGGCTGATTTATCCTGGGCCATCTCCATGGAACATATGTATTTGTACTCTGTTATGTTTTAGAGAGTTTATGTTTTAGTGATTACTAATGTAAACATTGGCTGTTCTGTATAGGACAAAAAATAATAAGAAAGAAGATAAAGATAGAAAGTAAGAAAGATGATAAAGATGATGCACTACTAGCTTATTAGTTTTTATAGCTGGAGAAAAATCTTGGAAGAAAACATGTAAGTTTGATGAGCTGCCAAGTGTCAAAGTGACCAGTTAGGAATATAAGATCAAGTATTATTATGAATCAAGTCTTTAGTCACTAATTGTAAGCATGGAAGCAGGAGACAAAAATCAAAATGACAAATGGTGCATTTATGTTCACAGAATAGCATTAAGCAACAGTTAGTGAGATGACAGGCAGTACAACTGTAAAAAATGCCTCCTACTGAGGAACAGACATGACTAAATCCTTCTCATATTTTATGAGGGCTGAGGAGATAAGTTGTGAGAGACCCAAGAACCAGAGGGGGGAATGGTGGTTTTGTTAAGGTGGGAGAAGGATAGTCATAATGACCTGAAAAGCATCTTTGAACTTACCCTCAAAAAGGCCTTCCAAGTGAGGAGTTTGAAGTTGGGATATATATATATATGTGTATATATATATATATATATATATATATATATATGATAAAGTCCTTCAGAGCAGTGAAAAAGACCCTGGCTCCCTCCCCAAGTGTGAATGGGATAGCTTTCTTACATAAGACTTACAGATGGTGGCTTTTATTTGCCTGTGTCTGAACTGAAATATTATTTCAAGCATTTTTTTTTTACTTGGATCTAGAATACTAAGAATGTGGCTCCACAAACTTAAGTGATATCGGGGATTCATAATTCAAGTTGCCTCCCCAGAAGCAAATTATATCACAGATTTTGAACTCAGTTCTTAAAATATGACAAAATATAAAATGATTGGCTTGAGCTAGCACCTGTAAGAATGGCTCTTGTTAGGGGAAAAATGAAAGAAGCTGCTGGTGCAGCCACTTGTAAGAAGTCCCTGAACAGCAGCAGAGGGGATGGAGTGAGCATGTTTTGCACACCTGTGAGGTCTCTACAAATAGTTTAGGTGGTGGTGGATACAGATGGGAGGATTCCAGGAAGGATAAGAGAAAATGCCTTTCTATATAAGCTGAAAGGGCTATTTCTGCCAATAGCTCTGTATATCTGGCCATGACCCATGTTGTTATGGTACATTAGTCCATTAATAATTGGGAGCAGGTGGTAGGTGAAGAAAAAGCTCTCTTTTCATATAATGGAAAAATTTCAGATTAGGTCAATTGCCTGATGCATTAAAGCTAGTAGGTAAGGGGAAAATTACTTCTTTTTATATCTTTGGTTAAAGCTTTGAAGTCTTTGAAAAAGAAGCATCAGCCTTTGAAACAATAATAGTTTCAGCTTTCTCACTCCATTTTATTCCTGTTCCAGTTTTGATATGGAAGAGGAAGCAGTAGTAACAGATCAAATTCCCTGCTTTGGTGCTAGATAAACCAAGATCAGCAAATGTATTGATTAAACTGAGAAACTCCTTCTCAATGTTAATACAAAGGACATAGTTACAGACTCTACCCTCAAGGATGTTCATCTCATTAGATTTGGTTGGTTAAACTTGAATGGACTCTAAAGATGTATAATATTGTAGATATTCTTGCAATATCTAGAAAATATTTAGAATCCTTATAGATGACAGACATAACATTTATTCTGTTAAGATAAATCTGTATCTTTGCTAAAGTAATAAGCAGTGCCAAAATCTCTGGGAATAATAGAATAAAATTTTATGTTTAGTTAGTACAATTGTGGTTCTGAAAAGTGGAGGTTCTAAAAGACTCTCCAGGGAAACTGTTCCTTTGTAGTCATTGAGTGATACAATATCAGGAACTCCCTTGTAACTCATTGTATACTCTATCTGGAGTTGATAATCCTTCCTGTCTAAGTGGAAGAAGGAGACAGTGTCAAGTCCTCTATTACTTTCCCAAAAGCCTTTGACAAGTCTACTTACACAGCTTCATCTATGTGCGATGAAAAGCCACAGGTGAACTGTGAAAATATCTGAGGCCTAGCATGAAGCTGTGAGTTGCTGCAAATATGACTGAATTTACACTTATTATGGTAGACACCGTAGTTGTGAATACCAATCATTTTTCCATGGAACAGATTGGATTTTGAAAAGATGTATAAGAGGTTGAAAAGCTTGCTCCTCTAAGACAGGGCCAGAATTCAATTCTTAGCTCCCATTTTGGGCTGCTTATAGCTACCTATAACTCCAGTTCCAGTTGGTCTGATCCCGATTCTGGCTTCTGCAGACACCCACATACAAATGACACACACTCACACAGACATGTACACATAAGTAAAAAATAAAACAAAACAAGATATTTTTATTCTTTAAGAATTTCGTACATTTTATTTTGAAGATTAGAACAATCTCTCTATTGCTTTGTGCTATTAGTCCACCTAAAATTTGCTTCTTCTCTTTATATAAATTAATATTTCTTTTTTAAAATTTTATTTATTTTTTATGTGTATGAATGAACTTGTCTGCATGTAGGTTTGTGCACCCATGTCATGCAATGCTGCGGAGGTCAGAAGAGGGTGTTGTTTTCCCCTGGAACTGGAGTTAAACACAGTTCTCAGCCGCCATGTGGGTGCTAGGGATCTAACCTGGGTTCTCTGCAAGAGCAGTCAATACTCGTAACTATTAGGCCATCTCTCCAGCTCTAATATTTCTTAAAATATACATTTATGACATTAATAGTTCCTATTTCATTTGCTGTAGAATCAACAATCAGGTAGAAATAAAATACCTGTATGTCCACAGCTGACGTAGCTGTGGTGAGAAGGATGAAAATGAGAATTAGATTATGGATGTAAATTTGTCTTCCTAACAAATATAGATGTACATGAGTGTGGGTGTATGTCTATAATGTTGAGCATTTAAAGCATAATAACTCTTATTGTAACATCTAGGAATTCAATGATCATTTGTATAAAAAGTTACAACTATTATCTACTTTCTCCCACCTGTGGCTTGATGAATGAAAAATAATGTGTGCTAAACACCTGGACAGAAAATTCAGTGTAATTAAAACACCTGAGGACAGGACTTTTAAAGATTCCATATTCATTAATCTAAATTGTTTATTTATATATATATATATATATATATCTTCATTTTCCCACCCTTTTGTGAGAAGGGAAATTTGATTGACTGTCCTATGCACAGCCATTATTCCTGCTCACTAATGATTAGTTCTTTATAAAATTCAATTTGTTGATACAATAAGCTTAGCTATTTAATCAAATGATCTGACAAAAGCACTGAGTAGCAAATTCATCTTTATTTTTGAAACTAGCATGGGATATATTCTTCCTGATATTAGCACAATTCATTTTTATCTCCTATGATATTTATTTACCTATGCGTTGTTTCACCTTAACTTTTATTCTCATTTAATATCATACTTCTTCAGTACTTGGCTTTCTGTTTATAAATATTCTTTTCCTATACTTGTGTCCACTGTTCTTATATATTAACAACCTTGATTTGAGTGAAAATTATCCATAAGGAAGAGTATGTTCCATCAAGCTACAAAAATATTGTATAGTTCTTCTTTGAGTCTAATTCACCCTTGTGGGGAATGGAAGAAGAAGAATGTTTGAGTAGTACAGGTATCTGACATAGAGGTTGTTAACTCCCATTGCATGATTTCAACACATTGTTTTTCAAATATTATATTAAACTTTGTATGTTACAACAGTTCTTAATCAAATGTAGACACCTGTTCTGGTTTGCTTCCATATTGCTATGCCAAAACATTCCAACCAAAACCAACTTGGGGAGGAAAGGGTTTATTTGGATCACATCTCCTAGGTCATAGTTTATCACTGAGTGAGCCCAACATAGGAACTCAGGTCAGGAACCTGGACGCAGGGGCTGAAGCACAGGCCATTGAGGAATGGTTCTTACTGGCTTGCTCCCCTGGTCCATGCCCAGCCTGCTTTCTTATACAATATTCCTGCCCAGGGTTGGCACTATGCATAGTGGGCTGGGCCCTCCCAATCACTCAGCAATGAAGACAATATTCTGTAGATGTGGCCACAGGCCAGTCCAATGAAAGTAATTCCCCAATCAAGGTTCCTTCCACCCTGGTGTCTCAAGTTGGCACTAAAGCTATCCAGCACAACCCCCTCCCCTATTCATGTCAACACTCCCTTATAGCCCCCTCTGGAACTCACACATTCTGCCAGTTTGAAGCCATGCACATTCGTGTATCTCTTTTTTAAATCCTAAAATAAGTAGACAAAATGAACTTTCCTTGAATTTGAAGACAAAAGGTTCAACCAACAAAGATATTTAAGTAGAAAGTTAAACAGATGAATGCAATCTATGTCATAAAGAACTGTAAGAGGAAACAATTTAAACGAAGAGAAAAGTTGGAAATAAGAAAGAATTATTGTTACAGATGAGTCTGGAGGACTTGGGTACAAGATGCAATCTAAAGCTAGAAGAAAAAATAAATAAATGAAAGCACCATACTCCCCAGGAACTGAGAATAATTAAATAAGCTCAAGAATTGAGAATAATGAGATTACAGAGTGATTGACTGGGGTTACTATGAAACCCAGGGATTTTATCACCTGATTCAGAATCTGGAATTTATTCTTATAGGCTTTGGGAAACATTGGAGAAATAACAACTAAAGCAGAGATGTTTTTGCTGCATTTTCTGCTTTGGAAGGATCTCTCTGGTGACCACAAAGTGAGCTGGAGAAGGGCAAGACTGATGAGAGTGATATTTCAGATAGAAGGTGTTGGCATTAATCCAGATAAGAAATAATTAGGCTAAGATATTGTATGGCAATGGATACAGGAGAGAAGCAATTTGGAGGTGTGTGGTGTGTCCTCAGGAAATATATCAATCAGATCTAAACACCGGGAGCTTATATTTTAAATTCTACTTCATTTATTTAGAATCAAGTCTGTCCTGAGACATTCCTGGAAGGAAAAAAAAATGTAGCTGAGATATTATGTCAATTTGTGAATCAGCCAGCTTTTAATGAAAAGCCAGCTTTTTGTAGGGGTGAAAATAATAAATTGGATTAATTACTTTATTAAGTTAGTGACCCTCCAGAACTTAGAGCTTGTTTTTAGGAGATACCATATGTTACCTTCAAAACATGAAAAACAAAGTAAGATTATTCTAATTGCTCTGAGAGATAAAATACAGAATTATAAAAATGAAGAGGAAGCTCATTTTAAAAAGACAGATCCCCCAATATTGGGTCAAATCCATCCTTTCCATTCTGTGTATCTCTAGTGACAAAAGATTTATGCTTTGATTTTTAAATTAATTGCATGATGTCGCTAAGCTCAAATTGACATCTAGCAGGAGCCCCTTGTGATTTTGTACTTTGAGATATTTGACCTTTGCTTACAAACAAGTTTAACTGAGGGAAAGTTTGCTTCACTTTTATTTGTTCCTGATCTTCTGAATATTTATCCCTTCTTGCCTTGCAAACTTCTAATTGAGGACAATCCTCTAGTTTCGTTTTGTTGTTGTTGTTGTTTTTTCTTCTCAGGGATTGCTCCCTGACATCATTTTTAAGAGAGATTTATATGCTCCTATGTTTAGTCTGTTGGAAATGTTTGGTAAATTCAACAAACTGCAAAGTAAAGGAAAGAGTTTGTCATTCTATCAAGACTTGCATCTAAATAACTAAAGGAAATCATGAATGGTGCTGCCATCTACAATAAGGCAAACAATGTCCTGCAAGTGATCTTTTATTTTTTTATTTATTTTTTTATTTTTTTTTGGAATAAAATTGACATTTATTTATAATGAAAATAGGAGATATATTTTGCAGACTGGACAACATGAAATGACATTTATATGCACCTCATATATAAATCAAACAATCTTATCTCAGGTATGAAGAAGATTGCCTATCATTTTAGTGTAGCTCCATCTTATGCCTATGCATCATTGGGTGTGCATATTATAAAAATCAGATACATTGTGGGAACAGATAGTAGAAAAGTTGTTTGTAAGTCTATCAATCAAACTTATCCTTCAATTACATCCTTAGTAATCAAGCTTATTCTTCCTTTACACACCATGAAAGGAAGCTCCAGGCTTCATGGTGATCAAGCTGCCCCCTGTTATTTTTGACAGTATATTTCTTTCCAATATATTCTTTGTTCTGAATAAAGTTTTCTTGCCATTTTATAATTTGTGAGACTCTTTATTTTCTTTTTTAAACAAGTTTTATTGAATATGTTTTTAAATCAAATAACATTAAGACTATATACATATAGTTGGCATTCATGCTAATTATGACTTCTAAAGTTTCCTTAAACATCATCTTATCAAATATCAATTATTGTTCCTTAAAAAAATTACAGAAGTAAGTTCTGAAGTCTTTGGTCACAAAATCCTCATCAATCAATCAATCAATCAATCAATCACTATGCAACTTTGTTACCCTTTTCTTTCTTTTTGGTGAAAGCATTTAAAATCAACCCTCCTAGAATGATTCAAGCATATACTAAAAAGTTCTTCACTATGGCTACCATGTGAACAATTGAATTCTCAGGGTTTACTCATTTTGTGTAACTAAAATTTTGTAGCTTTTATCAATAATTTCACATTTCCTGCTTCTACTGTACTAAGCCATCCCTATATAGCCTTGCTTTATACATGCTTTGTTACAAAAATACTACCATATCTTTATTCAGTACACTGTTACTTCATTAGCATCAAATTCACGGCTAAGAGTTTGTACTTTATGCTTTGAAAAAAGCATATACAACAATGTGTTTCCTACTTGAAGCATGTCGTAGCCTTCTTTCACTTCATAAGCAACACTTCAACTCTGTGCTTTGTGAGCATCTATTCCAGCCTATGATGATTATGATTCTACTCTTAGACATTTTTATTTTTATACTACTTACATATAGCAAACTTACAGTCTGAAATAAAACCATAGGTTAGTTGCAAAACATATTTAGGGATTCATAGTTTAATTGTAAGCTTGCGTACAGGTAAAATATATAACTTTACATTCCTAAATTATATAGCAAGTTGAGAGAATCTTTATTTTCACACTTTGAATAAAAAGCCCCAAACCTTGAAACTTCTGGCTTACACTCCAACCACTGGTATAAAACACTACTATTACAATCTGTCTCCTGATGTGTCAAAGGCTGTTTATCAGTAGGCATATGCAACAAATTATTTAAATTGTTCTGATCTTGGAAACTTAGAAATTTATCTTTATTTGTCCTAATTGTACTTAATACTATCTATATTCTTTATTCAAAAATACTGTTTTCAAACAGAAAATAAGAACAGAGGAAAAAATATAGTGTTAAAAAGTCTATTAAGGGGCTGAAGAGATGGCCTAGTGGTTAAGAGCGTTGACTGCTCTTGCAGAGGACCCGGGTTCAATCCCCAGCACCCACATGGCAGCTGAGAACCGTCTGAAACTCCAATTCCAGGAGAACTCCAGTTCCAGGGGAATCTGACACCCTCTTTTGACCTCCGCGGCATTGCACGACACGGGTGCACAAACCTACATGCAGACAGTACATTCATGCACATACGAAAATAAATAAAATTTAAAAAAAAGTTTAAAAAAAAACAAGTTACCACAAACTTTGTACCATAAAACACTTAATTACAGATCTACAGTTCTGAAGGCCACAAATCTGAAATGATTTTTGTGTAGTATAGACAACTGTCCCACAAAATGTCATGTGTTAAGAGCTTTCTCCCCAGGGTAGTGCCATTGGGTGAAGGTAAAACCCTTAGAAGTTGGAGCTGACTGGGTTAAAATTAGATCACTGAAGATGAAAGGTGATTGGTGACTGTGGTCTCCTCCTATAGCTCTCTAGTTTATGCCACATAAAGTGAGCAGATGCCATGGCAACATATTCCTGCATGACGGACCACCTTCAAAAGTGAACCATTCTATCCTGGAATGGAACTTCCAAAAATGTAAGTCTGATTAAACCGTTGCCCTTGTAAACCAATTGCCTGGAGGATTTCACTACAGTCCCTAATATAGAAGCCAATAGAAGTTTCAATAGACTGAAAGCAAATCATCAGTAGGCAAATTCCCTGTTGTTGATCTTTTTTATTGTGTTTCAGGAGTTCCAAGCTTTTTTTGTTTTATTTCTAGCTTCTAGATGCTGCTGTCTGTGCTTGTCTTCTGGTTCCCATCCATACATGACTCCTACATCAACCTCTGCCTCCATCATCATATCCCTTCTTCTGACTCTTAGTCATGTTCCCTTGCAAGAGAACCCTGTGATTACACTCCATAATTCAGCATCAACTACTCAGTTCTAGATCCTGAATTTAATCACATCCAAAAAGCTTTGTTTTATCATGTAGGTAACATTTTTAAGAATCAAGACATGAATATGATTGGTAAGCCATTATGTAGCATACTGCAAAGTATGCTTAATTAAATATTAGTCAATCATAAGTGAATGCACTATTTTGTTATTTAATAAAATATTTTATTGATGTTTTGTGTATTTCATACATCATTTCTCAGTCCAATTTAGATACATTCCCTTTTCCATGTCCCCCACCTCACCCCAGGTCATGCATTCTGCCATACATGTCTTACATCTTTTTCTCACTCTTTTTAAAGTTTTTCTCTCTTATTGTTTGGGCAGAAGTTAACTGTTTCAGTCAGTTCTTTGACCCAGTCATTTTGTCATTGTTGTTCCCTCCCATTTCTATTGCTCCAAAATATGCTTGTATGTGCATCACATATATACCAAAATTATGAACTCTGAAAATAAACTGTATGATAATTCCAAAATATGTTTAGGAGTTCACATTTTCCCTTTAATTTTATATTACTCTAAAATATGAACACATATCTTCCACCCATAAACCACAATTACAAAGTCTGAAAATAAGTAGTAAGTTAATCATAGAGCCCATTAAGGGATTCACATTATAATAGCACAGTTCCCTCCAGATAAAAAGAAATATATCATTAATGTTGTTCAGCTTGACTTTCAACTAGGGATTTGCTGCTAGCATCCACAAATGAGGGATAGCATTCATCATTTGTTTTTCTGGGACTGTGTTACTTCACTTAGCATAATGGCTTGAGTTCCATCCATTTATCTGCAGAGTTCATGATGTCATCTTTTTTTTTTTTACTGCTGCATAGAATTCCATCGTGTAGATGTACCACATTTTCTCTATCCACTCCTCAGCTGAGGGACACCTGGGTTGCTTCCAGAACTTGGCTATTGTAAAGACAGCTACAATAAACATAGATGTGCATGTATCTCTGTGGTAGGATGAGTCAGTCTTGTGTATATATACCCAGGAATAGTATGCCTGGGTCAGGTGGTAAGCACATTTTCAGTTTCTTGAGAGTTCTCCGCACTGTTTTCCATAGGGATTGCAAGAGTTTGCATTCCCACCAGCAGTGGATGAGTGCTCACCTTTTCCCACAATCTCTCCAGCATTTGGTATCCTTTGTTTTCTGGATAATAGCTAGTCTTACTGGAGTAAGATGAAATCTTAAGGTGATTTTAATTTACATTTCTTTAATTATTAGTGATGTTGAACACTTTTTAAGATGTTTCTCAGCCATGTCCTTCATTTGTGAAGTCTCTCTTCAGCTCTTTACTCCATCTTTTGAGTGGGTCATTTGTTTTCTCCCCCCCCCCCATTTTTTTTGAGTAGTTTATACACTCTGGATATTAATGCTTTATCAGATGTATCACTGATGAAGGTTTCCTCCCACTCTGCAGGTTTTCTCTTCACTTCTTTGATTATTTCTTTCCCTGTACAGAAGCTCTTGAGTTTAATAAGGTTGCTTTCTGAGTAAAACAAAAACATAAAGAAAAAGAATTGCTCTCTTCAAAGTCTCCTGTCTCAGAGGAGGACAGTTTTCTACAGTAACTCTCAGTCTATGCATTTGTAAGACATTGTAGGGCCATTTTTACACAAAATCCACTAAGAGGGAGAATGTACTGTTATTACAACTAATGAATAATACCAATCATTCATTTTTAAAAATGATAATCCACAGCAGGGCTTGGTGGCACACGCTTTTAATCCTAGCACTTGGGAGGCAAAGGCAGGCAGATCTTTGTGAGTTCAAGGCCAGCCTGGTCTACAGAGTGAGTTCAAGGACAGCTGGGGCTACAGGGAGACCCTGTCTCGAAAAGACCAAAAATAAAAAATAAAAAAATAATAAAAAGATAATCCAGAAGTAATTTTGTGTGCAAATGTGTCTTTAATATTTTATCATGTCTTATCAGTATGAAATAAGATTGGGAGTCTGAAGAATTTATTGTTTCTTTTATTTCAATTACTTCATTCTGAGAAAGTGGTCTTACTATGTTACCTGGGACAACATTGTGACCATTAACTTCTCCCACCAAAGGAATGCTGGAATTAAAGGTGTGTGCTACCATTCCCAACTAAAGAGTTCTCTGTTTCAATATTATTTAGGGAGTTCTACATGTAAGGCAATGTTTGAATACAGAATTTGGAGAATATCTAGTGTCCAAATTCAGTGTATCAGCAAAACATTGGTGTAAACCTGTGCTAACAGTAGCCAATGCAAATGTTGCCCCACATCCTGCAATCCTTTTAGAACAGACTTTCTTTATATTCTCTTCTGTCAATTTACTTTTTGAAATTCACAATACTTCTCTAAGTGAAATACCAAAAACCTATTCTCTGAGATGTGTGTGACTGTGACAGCTTAACAAATGTATGTAAATTTAGGCATTAGAATTTGACATGGGCTTAAAAACACAATCAAGTAAGTAAAAACAGCTGCTAGTTGTGTTGATATTAAAAAACAGAATTCTGAAAATAGAATCTTGCTATCTAAAGGTTAAACATAGCATACTAAGGAAATGTGTGGGCATTACGTAACTGTTAATTGATACTCTCTTTTCTCTGAAGACCAATAACGCCACAATTTTGACAATAGTTTCTCAACTGTGGCTTTGACATTCTAGGAGGATTTATTATATGATGCATTTTATGTGTTCAAATTGATGATTTCTGTTGCAAGATAAATTAGAAAAGCTGGAGAACAAATTTACTTATATTCTCTCTCTCTCTCTCTCTCTCTCTCTCTCTCTCTCTCTCTCTCTCTCCATCTCAAGACAGAAGCCAACCTCTGCTGTCAATGCTCAGCAGCCATATTCCTTGATTTTTGAACTAGGGGTCCCCCCAGAGCCTGCGGTTTACCAGTTAAGATCAGCTTGCTCATGGCCTCAAGGATTGTCTTCAAAATACATGCACAAACAGAAATTTTCTTATTATGAAATATATCTCACCATAGATAAATGTATTTGTTTAGATAATGAACCATACAAGTTATCAACTCAACTACCAGTAATTCTGAATATTCTTTTAAAACTTAACATTACTAGAGCTACTGTGGCTCAGGTTTTGGGTGGAGATCCTGGGGAGAGAATCCAGTATCTTCAGTATGTTAAATATACTCAACCACTGTGGATTTTGACTGCTGTTACAAGCTAAATTAAGGGTTAGAGATGGCTCAGAGGTTTAAGCGTGCATATTGCTCTTACAGAGTGCCATAATTTGATTGCCAGCATCCACTGTCTTACAAAACCCCATGCTTCTGGCTCCAAGAGTTCAGAAACCCTCCTGCAGCCTCCATGTAGACTGTACCCATGAGCAGACACATACACATACAGATCCAGACACATACATGTAAGTAAAAATGTTTTAAACTAGAAAGCTAAGTCAGATATAATGTTGATAGTGTAATCTGGCTACTTAGGAGGCTGAATCAGGAGGATCAGAGATAAGGGCTGCATTGGCTAAATAGAGAGTTCCTAGTACCCTACCAAAGACTCCGTAGCTAAATTGACACTATTTTTACATAATCATTTTTTTGTTTATTTTTACTTTTTATGTATATGCATGTATTGCGTGCATGTATATAAGTGCTTCCATGTCATGCAGTTCCAGTGGAGGACAGAAGAGGTTCTGGGACCCTTGGGAACTGGAGTTACAAACTGCTGTTAGCCGCCATGTGGGTGCTAGGATTCAAACCCAGGTCTTCTGCAAGAACAGCGAGTACTCTTAACCACTGAGCCATCTCTCTAGCCCCTGACATGATCATTATAAAGATTTAACAATCTTAAAATTACTCATTTGTAAGCAAAGAATCTCAGAGATGTTCATAGACATAACAAATGTTTTAATAAAAATAAACATTTAAAATACAAAAGTCAGTTTAAAAATGTCTATAATACTGTGGATTCATTTATTTCACACCAAAATTGATTTTTGAGGTAGGCTCTGTTGGTTGCTCCAAAATCCCTCCAAACTTGCTAGGTTGACCAGGCTGGCCTAGGTCTCAGAAAATCAGCCTGCCTCTGCCTCCCAGTGCTGAGATCAAAGGCATCTGTATAAAACTGATTCTTATATTCATATAAATAATGAAGTTTAAGTCATATTTAAACCTTTCATTTTTGAAGATTAATTTAGTTTGAGGCAACTTTTTCATTCCATGAAATAACATATCCTATAGCAAGAATCAAGATTAATATGTGAAGTTCTAGATAGTATGAAATGAACTTGAGTAAAGTATATTCAGCAACATTTATAGTTATTTCTAAGTATTACCATAATTTCAATATGAGTCAAGTATAGAACATTTATACATATATTTAAAACATTCTGAATATAAATCTAGTACATAAAATGTGTTATCCAGTCTGTATTTAAAACAAGAGAAACTATTCTGTTTAGATATGAACAAAATATTTGGTGATTTTAAAAGTGTTGATGATATTGATAACAAAGGTGAAAAGCATAAAGGCATGTTTTGTTGTCTATTTTTTTTTTGAGAATTGTACTTAGCTCCTCCTAAGAGTGTGAAAAATAAAGGATTAAATGTGTGAGATGAAAGACATGTCTCCTTTAGAAATTGAATAGTTTATGAAACCAAAGTTAAATCAGATTTATCTTCCTAAAGATGTGTCCAAGAAACATAAATTCATGTAAAATGTATAAATTTGATCATACTTAGAAAAGACTTATGCTTCCTTTTGTATTCCCCTAAAATGTGGCTTGATGGGGTCACTGAGACGGCACCAGTAAAGGTATTTGCCACCAAGCCTAAAGAAATGAGTTTGGGGGGCTGGAGAGATGGCTCAGCAGTTAAGAGCACTGACTGCTCTTGCAGAGGACATAGGTTCGATTCCCAGCGCCCACATGGCCGCTAAGAACCGTCTTTAACTCCAGTTCCAGGGTAATCTGATGCCCTCTTCTGACCTCTGCGGCATTGCATGACATGGGTGCACAGACCTACATGCAGACAGTACACTCATAGGCATAAAAAAATAATAAAATTAAATTAAAATTAAAAAAAGATGAGTTTGAGTTTGATCCTCAGAGCCTAATGGTAAAAGGAGTGAACTGATTCACACACACACACACACACACACACACACACACACACACACACACCACTAATAATAAATAGATTAATAAATGAACTAAAAAGTTAACTTACCAATGACTTGTTATGGAGAAGCAGACACTCACCTTGGGTCCTCCACAAACAGACTAAGGTTAGAGAATCTTTGTTATAGCATCTTCCCAGAGAATGAAGTAGAGATCAGAGGAAAGGTCAAATGAGCTTTAAATAAAGAAGTGAGAAGATAGACCTGGGAGAGTTGCATGGGCACATTGGATGGAACGATAGCCAGATGTTTCTGAAGGTCAAGGTCTTTGTTTTCTGAGACTTTTACTAAAGTGGACAGGAGAATTGTACTAGCCAGGTTGAAGCCTTGTGTGTGTGGTCTCTAGCTTCTAGAACTAAAGGAGGAAATAAAATCTGATCACATTCCAATGCAGTTGCTTTTACCATTTCAGAAATTAAAAACTACTATGTGGTCTGAACTCAGGGCAGGATAGGAGGTCATATTAAGGGAGAGCTTACATTTTTATACTGAGAATTTTCCTTTTAGTTTTGGGCCAGAAAGGAATAGCTAATTGCATTGACTGTTGTCGGTTTATTCTTTAACTTTGTCTTCAGTATAAAATCCCTGGTATCGTCCACCTAACAGTTTTAATCCCAAAGCTGCTTCTCTCAATCATTCTAAGAAATACCTAGCAGTTAGACAATTGCCTACTGAAAGGTTAGCATTTCCATTTTAAGCCTCTAAGTGTCTGACTCCTCCACAGTTCCGCAAGTCTGCCCAGCTCAGCATTTTACAGGAAAAATTATCTCCAGATGCATCATCATAACTTAATTTAGGTTAGCATAAAGGAAAGCAGCATAAAGGAGGGGAGTCTTCAAACTTCACTGTGCTGACAGACAGCCTTCCCTCCTCTTTATCTCTGTGAACAATTACAAGTTGCTTTTCGTTACTTTGTTCTCCTCACAAGAAGTGTAATTGCTAAGGAACTGATCCTATTATGAATATAAGCCTTATGGAATTTCATAAAAGCATTCACTCTTAAAACAAGTAATATTTTAATGCATCATCTATAATTTAACTGGCAATACACAAAATTAGGTAATTCTCAGAGTTTCTAATGAGTAAGTTTGGTCAGTTTGTAAGGAGAAATGTTTTCTGGGCACTGTAACTATTTAACAGGAATATTTTCATAGAGGTATTAGATAGAGTATATATTTATTTGCTTTAATAATATCCAATTCAAACTTAGTTCAATGAGGTTAACTGAGCTGGTATGCAGTTTATAGTCTATAATACATTATAAATGTATTGTATAATCCATTTATAAGGAATTAAATGTAGGCTCTATATCACACCTTCTATTTAAGGATACTAAAACATTTAAAGTCCATATTCCCAAGGTACAATAATAAAGGCAGAAGCTTCAGGGCTCCCAGCTCATTATAATTTAATAATAAATTAAATAATAATAAATAAACAATAATAAATAAAAACATTAGTTTTATTCACACAATTGTTTGCTAATATTTGAATATCTTGAGATTTCAATATTTAACAACATTCAGTGTTCTAACAACACACTAGCATTAGTATCTCCCTTAACACCCACTGGAATGTGTGACAATGCTAATATTCAAATACCTACCTGACCCATGATGTCTTAACCTCTTAACTAATATTTCTGTTGTGTGTTTTCCTCTTATTATGCTAAATCATAAAATAATCAGTCATAAGATAAATAACTTATAAGCACATAACTTCATGTTTGGGATGCTTTTATCAAATACTAAAATTTATTTCATCTGGATCAAAAACCCTGCCGCTGATGATTTATTTATCAAACTTTGATATATGAGTTTTCAAAACAAATAAAAATGTCAAAGTAAAGTGTGAGAAATAAGTCATCAACTGTAGAGGACCGAGTTCAATTCCTAACACCCACATGGTGGCTAACAACTGTCAATAATCCAATTCCAGGGGAATTTGATGCCCTCTTCTGATCTCCATTTGTCAGTGTAAGTGCACAATATGGGTGCACTTACATATATACAGGCAATACATACATATACATAAAATACAAAGAATAAATAAAATATTTATAAAGAGTGTATAAATTTGTGTTTTCTGTTATATTATTTAAAATATTTTATTTTAATAACATACAGGACAAGGGCATTTTTTTTTTGGCTTTTGTGAGTGAATATCTGACAAAAAACAATTTAGAGAAGAAAGTGTGATTATGGCTCACAGTTCAGAGGAATTTAGTCTATCCTGAAGGGGAATCATGATGGTAGGAGTAACTTGGCCTGTGGCACCAACCAGGAAGCAGAGAAAGGCAATGCCAGTGAGCAGGTGGCTTTCTATTTTATTCCTTTACTTTTTTAAATTTATTTTTTTTAAATATTCAAAATATACGAGCACAGTTGTTTTCAGATCACATAAACGTTGCTAGGTTTGCCATACAATTAGGTAATTGGCACTAGCATCCATAGATGAGGGACCATTCATCATTTGTTTTTCTGGGACTGTGTTACTTCACTCAGCATGGTATCTTCTAGCTCCATCCATTTGCCTGCAAAGTTCATAATGTCATCTTTCTTTACCACTGCATAGAACTCCATTGTGTAGATGTACCAAATTTTCTCTATTCACTCCTCAGTTTAGGGGCACTAGGGTTGGTTCCAGCTCCTTGCTATTGTGAAGAGAGCTGCAAAAAACATGGCTGTGCATGTATCTCTGTGGTAAGATGAGTCTTGTGGGTACATGCCCAGGAGTGGTATGGCTGGGTCAGGTGGCAAGTTCATTCCAAGTCTTCCAAGGGTTCTCCACACTGCTTTCCATAGTGGCTGTATGAGTTTACATTCCCACCAGCAGTGGATGAGTGTTCCCCTTTCCCCACAACCTCTCCAGCACTTGGTATCATTTGTTTTCTTGATCCTAGCCAGTCTTATTGGAGTAAGATGATATCTTAAAGTGGTTTTGATTTGCATTTCCTTAATGATTAGTGATGTTGA
>VZQC01002594.1:1305150-1343199 GCA_009823505.1 Rhizomys pruinosus | reverse complement strand
TTCCCCTTGGCAACATCTATTTCCTACTATTCCCCTCTTCCGGGCTCTTTCTTTCCCTTTACCTCTGTGGGTCCTAATCATTTACTAGGCTTCTGCAGTCTCACCCATGTCAGAGACTATTTCAGAAGAGGGGGCAGAAAGATCGTAAGAGCCAGGGTTAATGCATGATCATAAAAAAACAGAAACATTCTTCTAGGTCTAGAACTTGTAGCAATGGTCTCAGAATGCACAAGACACATGCAGATTCAACCAGACAAAAATCCAGGCCAGAGCTGGGGAAACAGGTATCAGGTTCTACTTTTAGCAGAACTATTGGTAACTGATTACTGCTGGGTGAAGAAGAGATGTACTTCTTTAATGAAATGGCTCTAAATAAGCTGACTAGACTCAAGAGGATAAACTTGTACTGAGAGATTTCTGGGTACAAAAGCTTGACTTGATAGGCCTTAACATATATGGCAGAATGCTTGAAATTCACTGAATAAGGGGAGGGTTAGGAGGTTGTGGATTGGAGAGGGGGTAAATATGATAAATGTTTTTTATATGAGATGCACAAAATTCAAAAATAATAAATAAATAAATAGCAGTTCAATTAAATGTATAAGCAGTGAAATGTTCCAGGGAACTTCAGGCTTAGGTTTTAGCCTTAGGATGTTTATTCTAGTAGGCATAGTTGAGGATTTTTCATGAAAAATATTTTTAGACAGAAATTAATTTTTATATTCAGTGAATCTCTGATATTATAGCTCTAGATTTTGCAGATTTCAAAATCCTTTAATGTTGTATAACATCTTTCTATATCTATATAACTAATATAATCAATCAAGCCAATTCTAATGTAATCAATGTAATTTCAATGAAGAGTTGTATTTATTTACACTATAGTAATCACAAGGCAAGGCTGACGGGACTATGATCACGTTACAATGTGCAAAATAGGATTAGTGCATGTACTATAAATTTTATTTTCTTTGTTTTCATTGTCTTAAGCAGCTTCATAGCTGCTCATTTTAGCAAATGATAATTTACTTTATTCCTGATTATAGAAATTCCATAAACTGTACCCTCTTCAATGTAATTAGCAGTTCTCATGTGTGTATTCACTTTGAAAATTCATCTCAGAATTCCCTATTTCTAGTATTTCTGGGTTTTGTAATCATTGTATCACTCAAAAAAGATATTATGCAGCTTCTTTAACAATTAGTTAAGGGGCTGGAGAGATGGCCTAGAAGTTAAGAGCGCCAACTGCTCTTACAGAGGACCGGGGTTAGATCCCTAGCACCCACATGGCGGCTGAGAACTGTCTGTAACTCCAATTCGAGAACTCCAGTTCCAGGGGTATCCGACACCCTCTTCTGACCTCTGCAGCATTGCAGGACAGGGGTGCACAAACCTACATGCAGATAGTACATTCATACACATAGAGAAAAAAATAAATTTAAAAAACTAAATTAAAAAAATAAAAATTAGTTCAATAGCTGAGTGTGGTGGTACATGTTTTAGACCTCAGCACAAATCAGGAGATTTGTGTCAGCTTTGTCAACACAGTGAGTTCCAGGCTAGCTTGGTCCTTGTCTCAAATTAATTAATTAATTAATTAATTAATTAAAATTGGCAGATGTTTATTTTATGTATACATGAGAATATTGAACTTCAAACTAACAATTTTTCTTTAAGCTAATATACCCTTTCTTTAACCTTAAATTAGAAATGAAGGTTATATTTGAGATATTATTTCATGATTATTATGTTACTATCAAAATTCTGTTTTTCAAAGGTACAGAAAATAATCTATCAAGCAATTATATACTGCCAGCCTACCAGATTACCACCAGTATTTCAAGAGCAGTCATGTTCACAATAAAACCAAGTCTCCAAGATCAGAAGAATAAAGGTGTCTGCTGGGGTGATATAATCTTACTATCAAGAGACTTCATTCTTGAACTATAAATATTTTTAATTACTGTAGAGCACAAAGATGCAGAGGAAAACCCAATTATTTATTTTTATTTGTTCTTTCTGTTTATACAAGTAGCAGATCAGGCCAGAAAGTCTGAATGGATAATTATATCATTGCACTCACTACAAAACAGGAGTTTCCCTGGAATTACTGCAAAGATGCTTAGAGGTTTCCAGAGCTAATTAGAAATGTTAAGAAGAAAATTAACACTTTCTCTCTAATAAACTGCAAACAGATAGTTAAGTCCCTTTAATAATTCTCCAAAGCCCCCCAAACAGCTGGAGCAAGCCCAAACAGATTGAAGTCAACAAAGCAGTCAATGTGAAATAAAGGCAAAAAGCCCAGGATATTTACATGGCCAAAGGAGCAATGGGAGAAAACTAATGTCTATTTGAATGTGTTCATGAATGAGCTTGATAGGCATAAAGAGAAGTCAACTGACAGAAATTAATTTTCTATTCTTTCCAGCAATTGTTCAATATTTGTTTTATGTTAATATTATTATTTTCACTGTTAATATACGTTTGTCATTTTCCTACATGAATCATGCCTTTTGCTTTCTGTTGATTTGTCTAATATCAAACTACACCAAGATAGAGGTTAAACATTTTTAAAAACTGGCACAACAGTCTGTAGATTGGTTTTGCACTAAGGATGCTTATACTCATGGATTATCACTTATAGCTAAAAAAGAAAAAAAAAACCTGAAAGATGCAGGACAGTTATGGCAGAATACATGATCTGGGATGGGGTGGGGGTGGGGGGGAAGGGAAAGGGAAATATGCCTGATCTGAATTGGAAAATGATGTACGAAATGCACAAACCATCAATAAAAATTAAATTAAAAAAAAATCTAAATCCAAAAAAAAGAATAAATTGATAACATAAAACATGATAAAGCTCAGAAGTATAAAATATTTATTAATAAAATACTTTGTATATAATACCGAATTCACCCATTTTATAAAAATGAGTTTGGATGTTTTCTTTTTCTGTCATCTCTCCACCGAAGATGGGGAACCACTTTCTCTTTAATCAATGAACAGGCCAATCCTTGTGCTGCCCAGTGCTTTCCAGGAGTCTGCAAATGACAGAAGGTTGAAGTCCATGCTCAACTTCATATCGTGGGACCCATTTTTCTGTTTGTCTTTCTTCATGCTCAGGCTTTCTTTCTATACTCTACTTTCTACTTTAGCTCCACCATCTATGCTGAGCTTTGGGTTCAAGGCATTAGAGATTTTCTCCATGAGAGTTTTATTGTGCTTCCTCCTATACACAGAATTACTGTCTTGTCATTCTGAATCCAGAGCAAATTCCAACTTAATAGAAAAATCTCCTCTAGGAACACTTTGATAAAGAGTTCATTCCCCTTGGCAATTATTATCCACTAACCTTGCTTTTTAAGTTCTTCATCTTTCTATTACATTATGTTAAATCAGTTTGTATACTCATGTGTTTACTTTTGTACTGTCTGCTTTTTGACAAAAGATAAGCTTGCAATTTCTTTTTTCATGAGAAAAGGAGATAGGAACAGGTATCTTTAGCTGAGGTACTCTAACAGAAATCAGTTCTAATTCTTGTCCCTGACCAATAGCTAGAAATATCCTTGGCTCTGTCTTGGTTAGAGTCCAGAAGGGAAAGAAGCTCTGGTTCTTGGTCTGGTTTCTCTTTATCTGACCCCTCTATATGAGCACACTTCTTGGAAACTCTATGTGCAGATGGTGTGACTGAAACTGAGAGGCACTGGGAACCCTCTTGGTTGTGGGAACTGAACTGAACAGGTCATCTCCCTCCATATGTCTCATCCAAATATCTGTCAATAAATCCTATAAAATAAAGACTTCTCTGCTAATTGCCAGAGGAATTAGACTTCTCGGATTCACTGCTGCAATACAGGAGATCTACTTTCTTTTGTTTGGCTCCTACACATAGTCCTACAATAAAACTCCTTTCCAAGCCGGGCGTGGTGGCACACGCCTTTAATCCTAGCACTCAGGAGGCAGAGGCAGGCAGATATTTGTGAGTTCAAGGCCAGCCTGGTCTACAGAGTGAGTTCCAGGACAACTGGGGCTACAGGGAGACCCTGTCTTGAAAAGACCAAAAAAAAAAAAATGTACTTTCCAAATCTTCCTCTTCTTTTTTTTTTTTTTTAATTTATTTTATTTTATTTATTTTCGTATGTGTAGAACGTACGTTACATGTAGGTTTGTCACCCGTGTCATGCAATGCCGTTGAGGTCAGAAGAGGGCATCGATTCACCTGGAACTGAGTTAAAGATGGTTCTCAGCCACGATGTGGGTGCTGGGATCGAACCGTGTCCTCTTCAAGAGCAGTCGGCACTCTTAACCGCTAGGCCATCTCTCCAGCCCCAAATCTTCCCCTTCATGACATTCATTCTTCCAGTTCTCAAGACAAAAGACTGGCTCTGACTCACTCTGGTCCTGTTTGATTTTCTGGCATATTAGCTCCCCAGCCATATACAACTGAGACAAAAATTCCTCTGCTACTCTCAAGAATACCTCATTTTACTGTTTCATTTTGCTTACTTGGTACTACTGTGTAGACTTTGTTTAGAAAGCAGGACACATACACTTAGTGTCTATTAATTAACACTTAAATGTGAATATCATTGTGAATATTACATGTTTGTTAGTGACAAAAATACCTGGTACAACTGAAGGCACAGTTACCTTGGCCCACACTTTCAGAGACATTTGTCCAATGTGGCAGCAAGATTGGTGGGGGCAGAGGAATTCAGAAGATGGTGGCCAAGTCACAGGATGATGGCCAGGAAACAAGGAGAGAGAGACTACCTGTGCTACGGTCTTCTCCTGCTTCAACTCTTATTTCAATAGATCCCCAGCCTAGTGGTTGTGATCCTCCATATTGAGGTCTTCCTTAATTTTCTCTGGAAAAGTCCTCACAAATACATCTGGAATTCATGAATCTTGAAGGCTCATTTCAATCTAATCAAGTTGACAATCAACATCAACCTTCATAACTCATAAGAAATGTTTATAGAAGGCAAGAGTCTACCTAGTGTGAATTTCCAAGACAATATCTTTATTAGAGTTACTGACAAATATCTTTCGTGATTAAAATTGAGTCATACTCTGTAATGCTCGCTGGCATTTTTCAGAGGCAGTTGTAGCAGTAGCAAGTGTGTCTCATAACATTTTTCATGCTCACACCAGGTCTTCGACAACAGGGACTTACTGCCTTTCTCCTTGCATATATCCCACTTATAGGCAAAGGCCTTTATAATTTGGGGGGGGTTGGATTCCCCTAGCCAACATCCCTAGGCAGAATAATTCATTGCTGATGTAGAGCTTCCTGTAGTAATATATTTTGCTTAATTACACAACTTATAAACACTTTACTATGAATTTGGCTCTAGCTAGAGGAAATATCCTTTCACAGTTCTAACCTATCAGTCAATTAAAAAAGGGTTAGTTATGCTTTGTTTATAGGAAATTCCACTGTAACCAATGGCTCTAATTTACAGTTAGGGAGTGGTTTCAATTACATCATGTTTTTCTTTTCCTATAAAGGGCGGTAGGAAGTTTCTCAGTATCTGGAAGGTAAACTTCATTAGGGCCCATTATAAAACAGTTAACCCCAATAGATTTCAGAGAGATGCTCAGTGTCTGTGACTCAGGCAGTTGAGGTTCCTTTCTTTAATGTTCAGAGGTCAACCTCTCTGCTGCATTCCCAGTCATCCTGCATCAGCATAAGTTGTATATTTCAGGCATTTGAGTTGGTGATTTTTACCTGTGGGAACATAAATTCTCCTCCATTGTTAGTTTCAAGATAGAAAAATTTGAAAATTTATCAAAGGATTGGAACACAGAGTTTTCCATTTGTATCCAGAAAGGATATCCCCACTCCCACCTCCCTATTTTTTAGGTTTTCATTTTTGACCACATGAGTGCCTAAGTTGTATACACATACCCATAAACAGGAGCAAGGAATAAGCTTTCATTAAATTTCCCCAAACTGTTTATCATTGGACTGTATGCTACTTATTTGGAAGGAAATTAAGCTTAGTTCCTAAATTGTCCTATGAGTAAAAGAAAATGTTATAATGTGATGTTAATTCAGAAAAATATAGAGGCCCTTTGTGTACCTTAACCCAAGTACCAATTAAAAAAAATAATTAACATTTATATTCCCATTAGTTCCCTTGCATTACAATTTTCAGCCCAATACAACTACACCTAAATTAACTAATCTAAACAATTCACTAGCTTAAAATCTTATACTTGGTGGATAAAGCTGGCAGATATTGAGTACCTGCTAAAAAATTTTACCCAAAAACAATTTCTCTTTTAACGTATATGACTGGACTATGATTCTTCTTATTTGGGAAGAAAATTTAAGCTTAATTCCTTTAATTGTCCTACAAGTAAAAGAAGTGTTACACTGTGATGTTGTATATTTCAGAAAAATATAGAGGCCAACCCAATACAAACTATAAATAAAACAACTAGCATTTGTATTCCCAGTTAGTTCAAATGTCTAGTATCTAGCTCCTTTTTTTTTTTTTTTTTTGCACAAGCATCCTTCATATAAAACCAATTTGCAAGCAGTTGTGCCCCAGCCCACACGGCCCAAGGCTCCCACCATCCAGTTGGAGGGGCTTGAATGTTCAATCAAGTTTATCAAATAAGTGTCCAGACTATATTGTCATAGTTTTACCGTTCATCCCAATCGCAGCCCCTACAATCTACCACTCCCCCTCTTCCACAGATTGTTCCTTAGGCTTACAGATGGGGCACAGGTGCACAAGAAGCACAACAGTCTATTTTGTCTGGAGATGTCGTTTTGGACTCTGATCAGTTCTGGCTGTTTCCTTTCATGGGTTGTTATAATCTATGTGCCTACATGTTATATTAAAATGACTTATTTCTTATTACAATACCTTAGAAATCATTGTTTCAGAAAGAATTGTTATATTCTTTTAAGTAAATCTATTAAGATATATGCTTTTTATCAGTTATGCTCTTTTACAAAATAATTACATTTATATATTACATTATTTTGTAAAGCAATGTTTTTTTGTTCAAGTATATAAGTATAAAATATAGTTAGTGTTCATAATCTTATTGATAAAAAAAAACTTAAAACTCCTGTCTGGTTATTGGAAAAAAAAATTGAGTCATACTCTAATGAGCTTTTTATTAAATTGGTGAAACCTGTGAGCTTTGCTCTTTGTCCAGTTCGTTTAAGCAAGGATTCTACCAGGTCAACTTTAAAAAAGTTCCTCATCATTGATATATGATCAAATTCTGACATGAGCCTTAGTTTCTCTGACTATGTGCTGAAAAACAGGTTAGTATCATTTGTGAGAAAACATATAAGTATTGTGAAAACTAGGTAGATTCTCTGCAGTTGAGTGACATTCTTACTTCATATTATGTTTTAAATAATTGGGTTTTCTTAGGTTAAAAACAACAGAATTGTTATTTCATACACAGACACACACACACACACAGAAGCATACACACACAATCAAAGCTCCAATTTGATTAAGCAGTTAATTATATAAAACAAAATATTACACTAAATATAGGAAAACTTTAAAAGAACAAAATTATGTCCCTTTGGGTGAAAATTCCTTACTAATGACTAGAAGGAGAGAAGCAAAAAATACAACATGTGAAACCCTTGTAAAGTGAAACTATATAAATGGCTAATAGACAAACAACAGTCTAGAATACAATTGCAAGCTGCATAGAGATATCAATTATTTAGGAACTCTGTACATCAATGAACAATATGGAAAATAATTGTAAAGGATTTGTACAGGAGATCCATAATAGAAAAAAGTTCAGCAGAAAGTAACAGTTTGGATTTTAACAAACAAATTAATAGAAATAAAAATTGTCAATTATTTTTCAGCTTTTGCAAGAATATGCTACTCGGTTATAGCTATAGCCTGTTAAAGGGCTCACTGTAAATACAGGGGCTCGATTTGTCTTTTAGCCTGTGGGTGACAAATCCGTCCTCTAAGGTCTAAACTCAGCCCCACAGTTAACAGTTGAGATTTAGTGTTGTGAGTTAATTAGCACGTTGTTGAAATTTCTTACTGCCTTCTAGTTTCACTAAAATTATTACAATGATGTATATTTCCTGGCACAAAGTAATGTCAAAAGAAAGATTTCAAAGAAAGTAAAAGAAGTAACTACTATTTATTCCAATTTTAGAAATTTTTCTCATTTTAATTGCAATTTGTATAAAAAATGTTAATCTCCTCCTCTCTACCAGTTCTGCTGGGATCCCAACTGAATATAAAATCAGGAAGTATCTTTACTTGTTTGAAAAAAAAAAGAGATGAATAGCAGCCTCTGGCTAGATTAGTCAAAACATTTAAGCTGTGTTTATTTTAAAATCTTATCCTAATGAAGGAAGTGTGAAGTCTTTTTGGTCGAGGAAAGAATATCTTTCTTCTGCCTGTGTGAATCAAAAACATTTTGACAGAATTGTCCTAGTTCACCCTAACCTGAAGAATGAAGGCACAATGAAGGATAGTTGGAGGATACTTAGAGTTAGAACCAGTTACTTCGGGAAGGGCATTAAAAGGGCAAAGCTTCTGCACATTTACTCTGTTCCTAAGCAGGTTTAGATGGATAAACTAAATACAACACATTGTTATTGACAAACTAGAATAGAAAATATCCATTAGGAAAAAAGAGCACCATCCTACCCAATGTTGTTACACTAGGAGAGCAGCTTTCTCCAAAATGATGTAAAAGAATATAGCCTGCCTATCTCTGCTCAGGCCACAATCCTATGCTAGGGCTGCCATTAATGCAGATCCAAGAATTTCAAATAACAAGAAGTGTATTCCAGGCTTTCCTGATGCCAGAAGCAGCTTACCAGTCTGTGAAGCTTATTAGCCCAGGGCTGGGTACGTATAGCCTTTTTCTGTGAAGATGATCTACGGGATAAAGCATCCTAAGTATAAGGTGTCTCTGTGAGTATTCAGAAGAAAAAAAATTATAGTCCAATTACTGTAAATTGTAAGAAACGATTGTTTAAAGCATTTAGTCTCTTATCCCCACAAGATAAGAAGACATGTCATCTGTCCTAGAGTCATGTTATAAAGGATTCAGAAAAGAATCATTTAAGCAGAAAATTTCACATCAAAAATATGCACTGGTGAACACACACAAAATATAAAAAGTGCTTGATAGCTCAACATACTGCAGTGTGAGTTTTTAATTCCAAGTCTTAAAAATAAAATCCTATAGAGTAACAGAAACAAAGCATGAAAGCAGTTTCTTCCCATTCTCCTGTGTTAAGGCCATAGTAAACAACAATGTGTCACAAAAAATGAAGCTCAGAGTCCCCTGACTTTTCTCATTGCCTGTGTATGATCTGCAGTTAAAGGTAGGTGATATTGCCAGGCTTTCACACACACACACACACACACACACACACACACACACACACACATAAATACATAAAATGCAAACTCAGGCATTAGTAAGTGATTCTTTTTTTTTTTTTTTTTTTTTTTTTTGGTCTTTTCAAGACAGTGGTCTCCCTGTAGCCCAGCTGTCCCTGGAACTCACTCTGTAGACCAGGCTGGCCTTGAACTCACAAAGATCATCCTGTCCTCTGCCTCCTGAGTGCTAGGATTAAAGGTGTGCACTACCATGCCCAGCCTGCCTACCTATATTCATATCTCAAAAAGAATACAGATATCCAAGGTTTAATAAGATTTCCAAGCCTGCTGAAGCAATTAAAGAGTGAGGGAAACAAGAGGTGAAGGTACATATTTTCAAATTCTGGCCTTGCCTTAACAGAAATCCAAAGGTTGTTTATCACTGGCCTCAAGGTTATACATAAATGAACATGTCAACTTGTGCTTGACCATTTCTGCCTAGATAAGTCACACATCTTGGCTCTTGGGTCACCTCTGTTGACCTGTCTGGTGAATGCTACCTCTGTACAACCTTCAACAAGCAGTGTTCAACCTGTATGTCCAAACTGAGTCTTTTGGCTCCCATTTGAGGAGTCCTGATGTTAAGTGCATTAAAAACTGAGCTGGAGAGATGGCCTGAGGGTTAAGGAGAGCGCGCTCTTCACAGAGGACCTGGGTTCTCGAATCCCAGCATCCACATGGCGGCGGCGAGAACTCTGAAACTCCAATTCCAGGAGAACTCCAGTTCCAGGGGAATCCGACACCCTCTTCTGACCTCCGCGGCATTGCACGACACGGGTGCACAAACCTGCATGCAGACAGTACATTCATACACATACAGAAATAAATAAAATTAAATAAAAATAAATAAATAAATAAATAAATAAATAAATAAATAAATAAAATTACATGGCGGGGCTGGAGAGTGTGGACTGCTCTTGCAGAGGACCCGGGTTCAATTCCCAGCACCCACATAGTGGCTGAGAACCGTCTTTAACTCCAGTTCCAGGGGAATGTGACGCCCTCTTCTGAACTCCGCAGCATTGCACGACATGGGTGCACCAACCAAAATGCAGACAGTACACTCATATACATAAAAAATAATAAATAAATAGAATTTTAAAAAATACTACATGGAAAATCAAGGATCAGGGCCCCCAGGTCTCTACTGGTCTGCCTGACTTACTCCTTAACAAGGCATAGTTCACTTTCTTCCAATGAAAGCAATTATTCTTTCCTCTGGTAGTAAGGAGCCTGGCAGATGTGAAGATGTTCAAAGAAAACACTTTTGTCTATCAGACTCTTGAAACAATGGACCCTAAGTATTGAGAATTTCTCCAGGAACCTCCTGTTGGCAGAAGAAAAATGCAGCAGCGAGAGAATGAACTTGTCTTCATAAAAGAGATTCACAACTTCTTGCGCTGTCTCACAGAATGATACTGAGACACAGACAATAAAGGGTCAAGGGTTAGTGGTAGCACACATTGACTGGCACTGCTTAGATATTCATTTCCCTAACCCTCTATTTAATTTTGAATTCACAGTTTTGGAGAGGTGGCCCAGTGGTTAAGAACACTGACTACTTTTGAAAAGAACCTGAGGAGCTGGAGAGATGGCCTAGCGGTTAAGAGCGCCGACTGCTCTTACAGAGGACCGGGGTTCCATCCCCAGCACCCACATGGCGGCCGAGAACCTTCTGAAACCACAATTCCAGGAGAACTCCAGTTCCAGGGGAATCCGACACCCTCTTCTGACTTCCGCGGCATTGCAAGACACGGGTGCACAAACCTGCATGCAGACAGTACATTCATACACATACAGAGATAAATAAAATTAAAAAAATAAAAGAAACTGAGATTGATCCCCAGCATCCTCATAGCTGCTAACAATTGTCCAGTTCCAGGGGAACTCGTCATTCTCTTCTGACCTCATGGGCAGTGCTCAACACCATTGCATCATTGCACTTACAGACCTGTAGGCAATAATACATTCATACACATGAAATTAAAATAAAAAATAAAATCATTTTAAAAACAAATTTAAATCTTACCTCAGGACCATGAAAATGGACTAGAGGAAATCACTGAATCTATTTATTGTCTTCCCAATGTGATCACATTAAATAAACTCCTTTTTAGCTTTTTTTCCTTTACTATTAATGGTAATATTTTACTTGGCTTCTCAGTAACAGATATCCAAACTTGACTTCTTGATAACAATCTCCCCTATTCATTTGTTTGGGAAGTGTCTTAATTTTAGCTGACTACACAAGAACTATGTTTTCCCAGTTTGCTAGTAGTAAAAATGTAGTTATTTTAACTGAGCAAAAACAATGTTTTATTGAACCATTTTACACTACCAGAAATGAGAAAACCAGACCATACCTTGACCAGGACTGCTTAATTATGTGTACATCTTGTTCTAACCATCTCCTTTCTTCATCTATTTAGACCTAAAGCTAAGGTTAGTACTTAAATGATGGACCCCCTTATCTATTCATCTATCCAGAAATGAGAACAAGAGAGATAAACCTCAAAGCAGTATTGCTGAGAATATCCTTACTGGAGGCCAGAAAAGAGTTTTGGTTCCTGTTTTGTATCTCCCAGTTAAGCCCCTTTGTCCAATGTGACTGTGTGACAGGAACTGAGAGGAGCCAAAGGGAAACCTGTCTAGGCAAGCTGGTAAGTCCAATACTGGCATCTTGATGATGATACCCTATTCCTGGGAACCCTTCCTGCTGCACAGGAGCTCTGAGATGTCTCATCTCTCTAAGCTTTGACCTATTAATCTATAATAAACTTCCTCCTAAATTTGTGCTATGTGCTATATGAATTTCCTTCATTAAATTTGTGAGACAAGAACAAAAAGTCCTATAGGTTAGGGTGAATTTGGTGGCCTTTGCATTTCTGGGACCCTAGCTCTACTAGTATATTTCCCATTCCATCATTTTCAAGAAACCCCAATATCAGTAATGTATGCATTGATTAGCTTTGTCTGATATTCACCCTTCATATTCATCCTTCTCTTTGATTGCTATATTGGGACAGATTTTGCGTAGTAGACCAATGGGATTCTGGAAAGATAGTTTTATTCCCTCCCCCCCTGCTTACAATTTGTGTCATCCTAGGAAGACAAATAAAAAAGCATAAAAGTTACTTTATCTGGACTGCAAATAAGAAAAATATGTCTCCTTTTTAGATCTTTGAAGCTAGGAACCTGGAGGAAAATTTTGCCTTTCTCAAATGCATATAAATCCTTTTTTAAAAAATTGGGTCTTTTGGCAGCTTTATGACTTGGGAAGCCTATCTGAAGGGCAGAGTAGCCATCTCTTTGAAATGTAAAATTCTGGAAACTAACAACTCTATCTTCCAGTTTCTATGAGAAGCTGAAAGCTTAAATACAGTTGTGCAAAAAGTTGCACACAACTTCCTATCATGGAGATGTGAGAAGCTGTTTTCTCTTAGGCAAAAAGCCAATTAGCAGAATGAATGGGCAGCTGCAGATTTCCAGGTAGTGAGGATGAACCCTGTGGCCAACAGCACCAATGTGTCCTCTGAAGAATTGCCCATTGTTTATCTTGAGATGATACATGCTATGGGTTGTATCTGACCAGTTGTAAAGGATTTCTATTTCTGTCCATGAAATCTTTTAGCAGAATGTCTTTACTGAACACTGCATTCTGACTTGGTTGAAAATAAAAGATCTTTCTTACCAGTACCTTTGTGGAGAGGGTAAGAAAAGGGATTTCTTGCTCTCTTTATGAAGTTGATTTCTGAGTGACAAGAGTGTTTTTACTTTTATTTTCCAGAAACTCATCTGGATTGTGAGCTTTAAGATGTTATCTTCTCATTCTTCTTTTATCTCTGAGCATCAATAATTAATTGTCATTCCATTAGAAAAGAAGAAATTTGGGAGTAGGTGGAAAAAACATCAAATCAGCAGGTTGTGTTAAGATTCTATGATTTGTACTTCTTGAAGACTTAAGAGCAATTGTTTCATAAGAGCCAGCAGCAAGCTCTAAATATGTAGATGACCCTCAGGCACAGACATCTCTAAGATGTTGAGCAGGATTTGCTTGTAGAAATAAATGAATAAGCAAACAATTAAATCCTGGAATTTAAGGGTTTTACTTCTCCATCTTCAGAATTCAAGAGTCCAAGCACTCAGGCAATCAAGGGAAACATTGTCTGAATTCACTTTCTATTGACTTTTCTTATCTCTCAAAACCTGCTTTTCTCTCAGACAAGGATCTCTTTCGTCCCTCTTCTGTGTAGAGCTTTAGCAAGGCTGAGTTAACTTCACTTTTCAGTATAGTTTCCCCTAAAAATATATTTACTTTCTTTAGACACACTTAGAGGCTCACATTTGCAAACTGAAATTAATTCTAGATTCATCATGGAATAAGTATTTAAACATTGCTGTTATTTCTTCTATGCAAGCTGGACTTACTGATGAAGAGATGTTCTCTTGGCCTGAAAAAGGAGCCAGAAGTTTGTATTTATCTCACAAATGTAATAAACTTTATGTTATTATTTAGAAGATTAAATCATAAAGTTATGCTTAATTGTTTTGGCAGATTTGGAATTAAAATTAATTAATAGGATATGTAATCAATTTTATAATTTTGAAACTACTGAAATAGGTTATTGGATGAGATGAACTACAAAGAAGTCTATAGGTGACAGAGAAGTCTGGTCTACTTCTCAATATTCAGCTTTCAGCACACCTTTTATATTTTCTTCCTGGACATATGTGTTCAGGAAGGTAAGAAAAGCAAAATTATATTTTTAAAAGTAATTAAACAATAATTCTTAAAATATAAAGGTGATGAGGCTAAAATTATTCCTATCTAGAAATTAGAAAACGTCTAATTTATGCATGAGCAATTTTAAAAAATAGTTTCTTTATGTTTTTATTTTAGTGTTTGAATATATACCCTGAATGTATGTGCATGCACGAATGTTATGCAGTGCTGGTGGAGGTCAGAAGAGAGTGCCAGATTCCCTAAAACTGAAGTTTCAGTTGTTAGCCACCATGTGGGTACCAGGAACCTAAGCCAGGAGCTCTGCGAGGAGTGCTCTTAACCACAAACCATCTCTCCAGGCTCCATATATATGAAAATCCGGGTCAATTAAAATATGAATATTAGTCTTGGCATGATAGAGCAGGCCTTTAATCCCAAGGAGCTGCAGACCAGCTAAAGGGAGACCCTGTCTCAAAAAAGACCAAATATATAGTTATATATATTATATATATATTTATATATTTACAAAGTTAAAAAGACATATAAATATAATTATATATATATATATATATATAATAAAAACAACAAATTTCCCAAGTACTGATCTATGGCATTCAAGAAACATAATCTCTCAGTAAAGACACTGCATGAAATAATGCCAGTTTAGGAAAATTAAAAGATACAATCAATCATTTGAAACTATGTACTGCAAAAATAAGGCATTGTTTAACAGCTGTTTGCACATGTAAAAGCACAAGAAAATTTATTCTATAAGGCAAAGTATTCAAAAGAGAAGAGATACAGGACAGAACATTGATGAAGGAGGTCAACAGTGATGGAACTCAACCTATTCTCAAAGGGGAACCACATGGTAAAATTAAGCCAGAAACTTGCTGTCCATCATGTTGTAGGAATGTAGAAGGCCTGAGTGCTGCTGTTCAATTGCCATGTTAATTATAATTTACACTGAAAAGCTGAAAACTCTCTTCTACCAGAGTAAAATGTGTGCATCCTGTCAACAACTGATTGGAGAGCTGTGTGTGCTAAAGCGAAAGCTCACAAACCTTAGTTTTAAAAAGATTTTGACTGTTTTTTTTCCTTATGACTATAAGGCATTTGCTCAAGAACACCCTGCACTCCCCGGCACCCCTTCTTCACATGCAGCCTTTAGGCCATTTCATTGTAGTCTGACTGGAATCCAGCTGGCCCCTACTCAACTGTGATAAAAATCCTTAGTGCTGCTAATTGACTAGAAAATAAACATGGAATTCTGACAAGAAATGTTCCCCACCCTTGGCAGAGGAAATTGATGTACAGATGGTTAAGGTGACACACATTCTTGGGACTTCAGGTTTACTTCTAAATTTCTGAATAAAAATTGTGTTTAATTAAATAAAATAAGCACATCTTTAATCTTTGTCCTAAAATTCCCAGTGTGGAGTTCTTCAATTTATGTATTTAGGGCTGCATTCACCCATGCCTGCAGTTTAGAAACAAAATGTACTTTCAATTTTAGTACAAGTAGACACTCCTATGGTCATTATAATTTTTCTAGGGGGCAAGCACATGGAGGTCACATCACATTAAGACATCCTACCCTGTGCTGATACCAATCAATTTTCAGGTTTTAGTCTTTAGCCTTAAGGCACAAGTCTTGATAGAATTCAGGATTTCAGAAATCTTATCATGTTCAACACCTCGTTACTCATAGCAACTATTTTCAACAAGTCATCTGTGGTATTGATCCTAAAATTGAAATGGACAAGATTCTACTTCAGAATACTCATGAAAAAAAAAAAAAACAGTAAAATAGTAAGAATTAGTTTGAAACATTTATTGGAACATTAGAAGACTTTCAAAGAAAATGTACAATTTACCAGATTTATACTTGCATTTACTTAGCAGAATATTCTTTACGCCATAGTTTTCTTGTTCTCTTTTTCTTCTTCCAAACTATTTCAAATTTTATTTAAGATCCTCCCTCCATTCATTCAGCCTGAAGCTTACATGTAATCACTCTTGCTTGCCTAGGAGATTAATAGCCATAAATTTTCTATTTTGGGCCAAATCTTTTGCCTAATTACACCTTTTTACAAATTACAATACATTCAAAATACAATAAGCAATGAAGTTGTCCACAGAAGAGTCCTCAGTTCTATTTCATTCACATTCTTTTACTTTCCTCCTTTTTTCATACCTCAAGCCCCCTCTTTCTTTCTTTCTTTCTTTTTCTTTCTTTCTTTCTTTCTCTTCCTTCCTTCCTTCCTTCCTTCCTTCCTTCTTTCCTTCCTTCCTTATTTTCTTTCTTCTTTCTTTCCTCTTTGTTTAGAATGGAAACATGTCACAATAATAACCACTGACAACTTTGCCAGATAACTACAAATGAAACTAGATTTATGACAAAATAAAAGGTAAAGCCATCAAATAAGGAGGCAATATTAATCTCTAAGGGGTGACTAGTTCATGGTCAGAAGCATTAGCCTAGGGACAGGTATTACCTTTCATGTTGTTAAAACCAAGCTAACCCTAACCCTAAGAGTGACTCTGAAGTAGTTTGTGGTGGTTTGAATGAGTGTCCCCCATAGGCTTTAAGTATTCAGACATTTTTGTCTCCAGTTGGTGGCACTGTTTTTGGAGGTCTTAGAAGGTGTGGCTGTGCTAGAGGAAGTATGTCACTGGGGGCAGACTTAGTGAGTTTAACAAGCTTTGCAGTCTCTAGTAGCTCTCTCTGCTTCCTGTGCTCATTGCGAGATATGACCCTCGGGTTGCTGCTGCAGTCTCCAGCCGCCATGCCTCCCACCACAATGGACTCTAATTCCCTGGAACCGTCAATCATAAGCTCAAATAAACTCTTCCTTTTATAAGTTCCTTGGTCATGGTGGTTTATCACAGCAACAGGAATGTGACTAATACAGTTAATTGGTACCAGAGAGTGGGGTATTGCTGTGACAGACCTGACCTTCGAGTTTTCGGGAAGGATTGTGGAGGCGTTTGGAACTTTAGGCTGGGAAGATCAGTGAATGTCTAAAGATTGTTGCTGTGGAGTTTGGAGCAGTTTTGCTGAAGGAGTTGCAGAAGATGGAGGCCTGGCTTGTGAAGTTTCTAGTTTCAAAGGGAAGCAGAGATCATCAGGACTATGTAATCTGTGGGTTTTGGTCAGCTGGGGCTGAAGAATCAGCTGTAAGTAACAACAGACCAGAACCTGAAGTGAAATCTTTGTTGTACTGGAACAATTGATGCTGGTTAGCTGGGGCTGAAAAATCACCTGTAAGTAACAAGAGACCAGCATCACTGTGGTGAGATCTTCTGGGAAGAATTTCTTCAGGGTCTGCACACAGAAGCTGTGTTCCAGAAGGGGCCTGAGCCTCCATCTCAAGCCAGAATCAGGACTTGTAAGAGTCTCCTATATGGTTCTGGTGTTGAAATTTGAGGGGTCACAGAGAGCAGCCGAGGTTTGGCACTGTGAGAGGTCAGGAAAGACCATTGGTGGAAGTGCACCTCGGTTGCAGTGAAGACCCCAGGATTGCAGGGGTCATGGAGAGAAGCTGAGGCTTTGCACCAGGAGAGGTCAGAAGAGGCCATTGGTGAAGGTGCTGCCTCAGTTTCAGTGGTGACCCCAGCTTTTTGGAGATGCCAGGACCATGGGACGACCACCAAGAGCAGCAGCAAATGTGGAATGGAGTCGGCCTGGGCCCGCGAGATGAGCTGTGTGTGCCACGGATGGCAGAGTTGGAGAAGGGGAGCTGCCAAAACCCTTTGGAGCCCAGAAGATCATGAGTGAATCCCAGGTGTCCAGCCTTGAGCTACTTTGCTGGACTTAGGTTTTGTTTGAGTGTGCTGATTCTTCCCTTTGAAATAAGACAGTACTTGTTTTGGATTTTACAGCAGCCCACAGTTAAGAGACTTTTAATAGACTGTGAACTTTTAAGTGTTTGGACATTTTAAGGACTGTGGGGCTTTTAAGGTTGTACTGTCTTAGGTTGTGATTAATGTTAACATCATACTTTGGGGATAAGAACTGGAAAGGTGGTGGTTTAATAGTGATGTGTTTTGTGTGTCAAGTTGACAAGGGGTCAATTGTGCTGGATAGCTTTAGTGTCAACTTGACACACCTGGGTGGAGGGAGCCTCAATTGGGGAATTGGCTCCATTGGAATGGCCTGTGGCCACATCTGTGGAGTATTGTCTGATTGTCGAGCAGTGTGGGAGGGCCCAGCCCACAAGAGTGGTGCCACCCTGGGCAGGTTGTTGTGTACTGTATAAGAAGGTGGGTTGGGCATGAGCCAGGAGAGTAAGCCAGTGAACAGCATTCCTCCATGGCTTGTGCTTCAGTTCCTGCCTCCAGGTTCCTGCCCTGGGCTCCCTAAGTGATGAACTGTGACCCGGGAGATGTAAGCTGAATAAATCCTTTCCTCCCCAAGTTGGTGTTGGTCAGAGTGTTTTGTCACAGCAATGGAAGACAAACTACGACATAGTTGTAAACAAAACCTGGAGATATTACCAGAAAATGTGCTGGATTGGTTCTTGGAAAGTTGGAAAGTTTTATTCTTAAAATGAAAAGTGTATTTTCTTCCTTTCAGTCACAATACAATCATACATAGATAACCATATTTATTATTTTTATGTTTTACATGGGTGATTAGTGGGAAAATGTTACTTTTCAAAGTTATGAGTGCTTATTCAACCTGACAAAAGTATCTATAAATTTTTCTATATTATCCCATATTTAATGGTCAAATTATGTGTTCTCCCTAAATTTTGGAAAGCAATTTAATATCCCCTTATAACATTCTTATTTTCTACTGAAGTAAATATTCTATCAAGTCTCCAATTAACAGCTGCCAGTCTGGAGCTCAGTATATCCACCCTGCTGGCCTGGATCTCGCAGAGACCCAGCTGCATCTGGCCCCGAAGTGTTGAGATTAAAGGAGAGTTATCAGTGTATCATTTCTTTCTTAGTCATATTATTTTATTTTAGACTCTTCTGGTTTTTGTTTTGTTTTATTTTGTTTTGCTTTGGTTTTGGCCTCCAGATCCAAAGAGCTCCCCAGTGGATTTTATTTTTACCTCTGGTCAACATTCTGAGGAAATTTTTCATGCAGTTCTTTTTCCAAGCTAACACATTTGGCTTTCCTTAATGGATAATCTATTAACCTACTTGTTTTACTTAATTTAGTCTCACTTTCTATATTGTTCAGTTTTATGTTTGTTTTGTTATTCTCCAAACTTTCCTAATAACATGGATAAACACACATTTGTCAATTAACTGTTTTCTGGTTTGCTTCTTTAGAATATTTTGTGGTACATATCTGATCATTGTCTTAAATGACTAGAGGAACTGAATCTACACTTTTTGATATATTTCTCATTGTACTGTTGATTCAGTTCATCTTCAATCAGAGCTGATTACTTTTTATTATTTATGCATGTTCAAGTGTACTTCCAAAAAATTGAGACTATTAAGTGAGGCGAGAATGGTGTACACTGGAAATAGAAAAACCTAGCCGGGCGTGGTGGGACATGCCTTTAATCCCAATACTCAGGAGGTAGAGGCAGGTGGTTTTCTGAGAGTTCAAGGACAGCCTGGTCTACATAGTGAGATTCAGGACATCTGTGGCTACAGGGAGATCCTGTCTCAAAAAGACCAGTAAAGAAAGAAAGAATGAAAGAAGGAGAGAAAGAAAGAAAGGAAGAAAGAAAGAGAGAGAGAAAAAGAAAGAAAGAAAGAAAGAAAGAAAGAGGAAAGAGGAAGGAAAGGAAAAGAAAAGAAAAGAAAAGAAAAGAAAAACCTAAAAATTGTTCTTAGAGATAGTTGAATGGTCAAAAAGTGTCTCCAGGGAATATCTAGATTCCTAAAGGGGAATAGATTAACTGAATATGCAAAGAAGAATTGCAGGGTTAGAAAAATAGGGACACCATCCAGCAAGGGGGGGGGCTTGTATGTTCAAAAAAAAAATGAAAACAAAACAACAACAAAGAAAACCAGAAAGATGCAGAAAAGTTACGGCAGAATGCATGATCTGGGATGGGTAGGGGTGGGGCGGGGTGAAGGGAAGGGGATATATGCCTGACCTGAATTGGAAAAAGATGTATGAAATACACAAAGCATCAATAAAAAAAAAAAGAAAAATAGGGACACATCACATATTTGGTATAAAAGAAGAATTTGGCTGAAAGAGTGGTGGCAGTAAGGGAGTAAATGAGAATAATGAATACTTAAAGACATGTGGATTCTGAAGAGTCTAAGGAGAATAGCTACTTTAAGCATGATTAGATCATGCTAGCAACAAATGCCCCTAACTTCTCTTAGAACTATGTTCTTACTGAGTATAGTACTTGAACAAAATAGTTTTATCTTCTTTTTTATTGACATTTTGTATATTTCATACATTATTTTTCAATACAATTTGGATACATTACCCCTTCCCTGCCTCTCTTCCCACCCTAGTTTATGCATTTGCCATACATGTCTTGCATCTTTCTGTCAGTCTTTCCAAGGATTTTTTCTGCAGAGGATTGCTGTTTTGGCCAGAATTTAACTATGTCAGTCAGTTCTTTGATCCAGTCTTTATGTTGTTGTTGTTCCCTCCCCTTTGTATTATTCCAAATTATGCCTATATAAACAACACATATATATCAAAATTATGACCTCTGAGAATAAACTGTATGTTAATTCCAAAATATATTTTGGGGTTTACACTTTTCCTTTTAATCTTATATTACTCTAAAATATGAGTACATATCTTCCACCCATATACAGTAACTGCAATGTCTGAATTTAAGTGGTAGGTCAGTTCTAGAGCCCATTAAGTGATTCACATTATAACAGCACAGTTACTTTCAGATGCAAAGAAATATAATAATAAAGTTGCTCAGCTTGCCTGCTAACTGGGGGTTTGGTGCTAGCATCCACAAATGAGGGAAACCATTCACCTTTTTTATTCTGGGACTCTGTTACTTCACTTACCATAATGGCTTTGATTTCCATCCATTTACCTGCAAAGTTCATGATGTCATCTTTCTTTACCGCTGCATAGAATTCCATTGTGTAGATGCACCACATTTTTGTTATCCACTCATCAGTTGAGGGTCATTTGGGTTGATTCCAGCTCTTCACTATTGTGAAGAGAGCTGCAATAAGCATAGCTGTGCATATATCTTTGCAGCAGGATGAGCCTTGTGGGTATATACCCAGGAGTGGTATGACTGGGTCAGGTGGTAGGCTCATTTTGAATCTTTTAAGGGTTATCCACACTGCTTTCCATAGTGGTTGTACATTCCCACCAGCAGTGGATGAGTGTTCCCCTTTCCCCACAACCTCTCCAGCATTATGTTTTAAAAACTATATTCTTGCAGGATTTAAGTCCTGGAAAACTTGCACTAAAATCCCAACTTTCTTTCTTTCTTTCTTTCTTTCTCTCTCTCTCTCTCTCTCTCTCTCTCTCTCTCTCTCTCTCTCTCTCTCTCTCTCTCTGTATTTCTTGCATGTAGTACATTGACAGGAATATACAGATACATGTATCCATATGTAAGCATGTGCAGGCTAGAACAGGACATTTAGCATCTCATTTTATTGCTCTGCAATTTATTGCCTTGAGACAGGATTTCTCAATCGACTGAAAGCTTGCCTGTTTAGCCAAGATGGCCAAAAAGCTTCTAGATATCTCCTTGTTTCTATCCCCAATGCTGGTGTAACTGCATGTCCAGTCATGGTTTGTTTTTTACATGGGTGCTGGGGATTCAAAATCAGATATTCATGTTTATAGAGCAATCACTCTTACCTAGTGACTCATCACCCTAGCCTGTACACACCCAAATATTCACACATGTTATTAATAACTATCATACATATTTACTAAGTTTGTCAGAGAAGCAGGAAAAGACTTATTTTAGAGACCTAATAGCTCTTTTCCAATTTGTGTTTTATCTAGGGAAGACAAACTTTCTGATTCTTATAAAACTACTTAAATGAAAAAAAAATGTATACCTACATGTATGTAAATGCGCCTTGTGCATACTGCACATAATGTCAATGAAGGCCAAAAGAGAGCATTAGATCCCCTGTGACTGGAGTTACAGATGGTCGGTAGCCACCATGTGCATGATAAGAATTGAACTCAGGTCCTCCTCTGCAAAAGAAGCTAGTGAACTTAACCACTAAGCCATTTTTTTAGCCCTAGACTTTTATTTTGGAATTACTGATGTCTAATGATGTTGTTGCCGTTTAAGAGTATGTAATCTTGTCTGGCCTGGAGCTTGCTATGTAAGCTATGCTGCTCAGAAACTCAAAGAGACCCACTTGCCTCTCCCTCTGGGATGCTAGGGTTAAAGTTCTGTACCACCATGCCCTGTCTAACAGGCATATTTTTTTCATATTGATTTTGTAATTACTGAGTGACTAATTAATGTTGAATATTAACCTTTACCTTTCGAATAAGTTCATAGCTCTGCTTTCTCTTGTATTACATATTTCTTAATACTATGAGTTTAGAGGCATAAAAGTGAGGTTTAAATTTTATTTTTATAAGGGCAGAATGGCCAGTCCTTTTGTGGACTGTATGGGTTTGTGAGCACCTTGGCATCAACCACCCTGAAGTAAAGATCTTTTTCTCTTATACAGATTTCCTAATCTAGGGCTCTAGGCACCCCTGAAGGGCTTAAACATCCAATTATAATTTATTGTACTCAGGAGTAATTTTTCTCACACTATGTTATAGAGTCTACCAAAGTAGCTCACTGGTACTAATTTGCTCCAAAGCATTACATACACACACAAACACACATACACACACTACTAGTACTACTACTACTACTACTACTACTACTACTACTAAAATAAAACTAAGTAGAAATAGCATGAAGAATACCAATTTGGTTGGATTGGGGGGGGGCAAAATCACCAATATAAATAAAAACAATAGTTATGAAATATTCCAGAGACCATCGGAGACTTTTAGACAATATAAATTCAGTTTACTTTATTTTAAAATAGGGGCTGGAGAGATGGCCTAGCGATTAAGAGCACCGACTGCTCTTGCAGAGGACCCGGGTTCGATCCCCAGCACCCACATGGCGGCCGAGAACCGTCTGAAACTCCGATTCCAGGAGAACTCCAGTTCCAGGGGAATCCGACACCCTCTTCTGACCTCCGCGGCATTGCACGACACAGGTGCACAAACTTGCATGCAGACAGGACATTCACACATACAGAAATAAATAAAATTAATAAAAAAAAATTAAAAAAAATTTAAAATAATAAAATAAACTGATCTTTGCAACATTCAAATATAATTTAAAAGATTTTATGGACAATAGCAATTTTTTTTTATATTGGCATGTTCATTTCCAGATGTTTACAATCAATTACTTGGTATTATAAAAATAAATGTGACTGCAAGGATTTCAATGATTAAGTGAATTTTCTTGTTTTAAGAAGAGAGATTTTTCTCAGATTTATTAAAGAAAACATTGAATATTTTGATATATTAACATATTGATTTCTTCTAAAATTTAATTTTTTAAGACACTAGAATGGATTTTTAAAAGCATATCTACTTGAATAAATGTTTCTACTTCTGGATATTTCATTTTACTAAAAACAGTGCAAAATTCTTTGGTGATTCATTGCCTGCATCTGATGAAAATGATATCCCCAATATTACTCAGAGCTGGGCTCTACAACTTTGTCTGGCTCTGATCCATCCTTCCTTTGGTCTATTTAATGCAGCATCCCTGACCTCTTCAAGTTTGTTTTGCATGTACTATTCCCTCGATAAAAATACATTAAAAAACAAAAGGCAATTTGCTAAATTAAACAGTTAGTAGTGCTGATATTGAAGTGATCACCATGATTTATTTGAAGAAGCTTGTTTGCTGGCAATCAATAAGCCACTCAGGAAGGAAAATCTAGACCTGTTAAGGTCTGCAGCAATTTCAAAGAGGTTAAAGATTAATGTGCAAAAAGACACCTGGACATCTAGTAAAGAATTACCCGTGATTTTCTTCACAAGTCGTGACACACATTTTCAGTTCTCCAAGGGAAAAACTAGTTCAAAGTTTGTGATTAAAAAATAAAATAACATTTCAAATAAGTCCCCTATATTCCTGATATTTTATTTACTATGTAATCAGAATTTGTTATCATCTAGATACTTGAATTTAGTACTAGAACATCTGGAATTATAGACCTAGACTAATGATTTTTGACATTTTTCAAAAAGTTACCTGTTGTTAAGTTACTTTGAAAAAATAACGCTAATTACATTTTCATTAGTATTAATTTCAGTTTGTGTGTGTATATCCCATTAATAATGTTAACATAAAATATAATAAATTGTATTTTGAACATGCTATTTTTATTACCTAATCTTACAAGTGAAGTATTTATTTAATAATGTCAGTGAGAGGGCAAACAGAGACTTGAGTTTTTGAGTTGATGCACTGTGTCTGTTGGCCTCCAGTGTTTCCATAGGAGCCAGTTTGAGACTGAGATTAAGCAGTTCACCTGGCAAGGAATGACTTTGAAAGTGGAGTATATCTATGTAAAAACCATCTAAGCCACAGTGAAGAGAAAGTGAACTGTTAGGAAAGCATTTTCTATGCCAATGAAGCCTTCAGCTTAAGCTTGATTTGGAGATGACCTTAAGTGTGTTAGGGAAAATTAAGGAAATAGGTGTACATTTCTAAGTAGGACAATGTGGTCCTGTATTGAGCAGTGTTGGCCCAAGGGAAGCAGCCGCAGAGTCAGCTTTAAGTGTTCTCTTGCTGAAAGCGGCCAAGCAAAATTGGAAATGAACTCAGAACACAGTAGTCAGCTGGCTGGCTAATGTTGTAATCAAAGACAAAATGGGTGATGACATTTCTCAGTGTATTAGTCAGGGCCCAGGAAAGAAACAGAAGCAACAGGACAAATATATAGCTATATACAATTTATTGATTTGCTCACGTGACAGAGTTCAAGGAGTCCAACAGTAGCTGCACCGAGAATCCAGGGAACTGCTCAGTCCGCAAGGCTGGATGTCTCAGTAGTCCCAATCTAGTGCTGGAGGCCCGAATGGATTCCAGGAGATCTGCCGGTCTCAGTACACGCTGGGATCCGAAAGGTTGATCACAGCAGCAAGACAAACTCACCAGGTGAGAGAAGCAAGCCGCAGGAGAAAAGGGACCAGCTCCTTCTGCCATGGCCTTTTATACTGTCTGCTGGCAGAAGGTAACACCCACATTTGGGGTGGGCCATCCGGGTTGAGGCGGTCCAATCCAAACCTCCCTCTTCTCTTATTTGTTCCTTAGTCCAGTCAAGTTGACAAACAGGATTAACTGTCACACTCAGCAATCTTTAGTATAATTGTTTTCAAATCATGGGCCCTGGAATAGCAGCATGAGCTTCATCTTGTAACATGAAAAAAATGTCAATTCTTTTTAATGGAAAAACTAAAGAACTATTTTATGTCACAAAAAAATGAGGTGGAAAAATGACAGCCAGTTCATGTATTATCAAATATAATAAAAGTGTCTCAAAGAACATGGACATTACAGGGGCATATTTCTTCACTGGTAATATTCACACCACAGTGAAATATCTAGTATTTCACACCACAGTGAAATACTGCAAACAAGTTACCTTGGTCATTTGTATACAATTAATCTTCTAAGCTCAAGAACATTGAAAACCTCAAATTTATATAATGAAGACTGTAGTATGTGCTGCTGTAACAATTAATAGACCAAGGAAGAAAAAGAAAATAAATGATAAAACTAACACACTGAATCAATTGCAAAAAGGGTTTACATTTTCTAAAAGGACTTAATATATGGTAAATTTAATATAGCATCCCCTTCAAAGCTGACAAGGGGCTTACTATGTATTAAACATTACAGATTGATACTCAAAGACGAATTTCATAGTCACTGTATATCAGGGTTGACAAACTGTCTGGCATGAAGAATATGCCTGGAAATCATGTAACTATAAGAAGACCTTTTATGTGTTTGAATACAAATGAAAGTTCAAGTGCTTATCATATGTTTTAGAATGTACAAACCCATTCTACTTAGATTTGGTTAAATCTGGAATCTCTTGTTTCTTCTCTATACACTTATTATATAACTTTTGCCTTCTCTAAGTAAATCAAATCCTTTGATGAAGAGAACTTAAGGAAGTTCAGGATAAGTAGTAAACTTTTAGCATTATATATATACATACACACACACATATATGAGGTTCAGAGGTATAAATTATGTATTTGGTGGACTCATGACAAGAAAAGATAAATGTACTTGTTAACAGTGACAAAACAGTTTTCAATATCCTAGAGATTTTCAACAATATTTCTTTAACTTTATGCTTTAAATAGCATAGAATGCAAACAAATTCATTAAATAATTTAGGCTTGGTGGGGATGAGTGTGCACAGCTTTTATCCTAGCACTCAGAAAGCAAGCAAGGAGATCTCTGTAAGATTGAGGCCAGTTTGGTCTACATAGTGAGTTTCATGCCAGCTAGGGCTACAGAGAGACCCTAACTCAATCCCCACTCAGAAATAAATAAATAAATAAATAAATAAATAAATAAATAAGAAAGAAAGAAAGACAGTATTTAAGCTTGACTAGTTACGCACAAACATGTTAAACATGCAAAAGGTAAATTATACAAAGTTTTAATATATAAGGATTCTTTAACAGTGTTAATGAAACAAAGGCCATAAGATTATTTCTGGAGCCTGGCATGGTGGCACACACCTTTAATCGTAGCAATTGGGAGGCAGAGACAGGTGGATATTTGTGAGTTCAAGACCAGCCTGGTCTACAGAGCGAGTTCCAGGACAGCTGGGGCTACAGGTAGACCCTGTCTTGAAAAGACCAAAAGAACAAAAGAAAGAAAGAAAGAAAGAAAGAAAGAAAGAAAGAAAGAAAGAAAGAAAGAAAGAAAGAAAGAAAGAAAGAAAGAAAGAATTACTTCTGTCATTACCACTTATTATATTGTTTGTCCAACAGTACACATTAAAGCAAACATCTTTTTCTACAGTTATTTTAAGGGACTTGAGAAACCAATAAACTTTGACACCAGTACAAACATGGCATTTAGTAATATATATTAAATATACTGTTCTTTCTTGACCAGGTGTTATGGGAATTAGGGGTAAAAAATAAATAAGTCCTTTCAACTTTCCTTATAATTTTAAAAACTGACAAGCTTTTTGAGGACTGTCCTACAGTATTAAACATTAGGTAATCACAAGAACAACTTAAAATTGATAACTTTGTAATGTCCAGACCAACTTCAAGAATAATAATCACATCAGTGGGTCCAGAAATCAAATGGAAATTAATTTGAACACAATCTCTAAAGTACACCTTTTTAGGTAAACATTAAGTTTGTATTCATATTTCTACAAGAATTTGAAGTATTTAAGCCTCCTGTGGCACAAAGTCATTTCAAGTAGCCGCATGTCTCAACTGAGCATAAGAAAATTGAGGGATAGAATCCAGAGCCCCACTGGGCAGCTAGATGTAAAAACAGTCACAGGCAGTCTCCTGTGGACTCACAGCAGGCGCTGGACACAGACTGAGGAAACTTCATTGAGACTGGCCATTCTTCAGGTATATCACAGTCCCAACCAGTGAAGGGCCCACCTGTTCTTTGCCTTCCTGGTGGTCTATGTGCATTCCACAAATAGCAGCATGCTAATTTCATTTGCCTCAGTATTGTCAGACTACTTGGAGTTTTTGTCCTGGCAGAAGGTTCCTAGAAGTCCATGATTTTTTGGTTTTGTATTTTTTTTTTTGCTGTTGTTTTGTGTACTTTTATTTATTTACTTATATTTGTGTGTATGTGTGTATATACACAAAAGCATCACCTCCAACTAAAAGCTTTCCTAGATTCTAAATTACTTTTCTCCCACTATTGTTTCTAATAGGCTTGGTGACAATGTTGGAATTGAAACAAAGGCAGGTGTGTTATAAAGTGGTTAAATATATTTCTCCTCATAATGTTTCCCCATTGTGTGTTTGTAATTTGACCTTCTGGTACAACAAAAGGACTTTTATCCTGCTGCTATATGCTATATCTGGAATTTTACTTTTTCCGTGTATGTGTATTATTATCATTCAAGCACCAAACTCTATACCCATGTTAAGGTCACTAACTGCCTGAAATCTCTGTAACAATAAACAGAATTTACCAACATGTCACTGATGATGCATTTGAGATTATAGACTAGGTGACACCTTGATCCCTGCGCCAGGGCACACAGCCTTTTCTCTCATTCTCAGACTTACAGTTTAAAACTAGATAGGGCATATGCAGTCACACCATTCCGTCAACGCAAAGCTTTTCATTAAGTAATCCTACTGGGTAAATAATCTTTTCCTAACATTACCCACACCCTTACCCCGGATCTAGAGTGTCCTATTGAGACTAGAGTTAACTCTCTGTAGGAAGTAAGTATAAAGGCCCATTATAAATCATAAAACATTCACATAGTCTAAGAACAAATTACCTAATCAGTAGCCTATGGATGAAATGAGCATTTTTCTTCTAAATCGAAGATGGAAAATCAAGATGTGTTAGACTACTTTCCATATTCACAAATTTCTGCTCCTTTAGGAAGCTGAAGTTGCCCACAATTTTTGACTTTCTGACCTGGCCAAGTGTCTTCTGATGGTCTCTCTTGGACAAAGAGTTAGGGTTTACTTCTCTGGCTTTAGGACTGGCTTCTCTCTAGCTACCTGATTTCCTTTAGTTTCACCTCAGTCTATACAAGGCTAGAGCCTTGAAACTTTACAGACTTTCTAAGTGTCACCTCTTCTCTTTACATTTCATCTTTGCCTTTCTATAGCTGATTCTGCAATCAGTGGGTTTGCAATAATTTCTTCCTTTAAATACCACCTTGTAATAATGTTGTTCGATTGATTGCAGCTCAGTTATGCAGTTACCCTGAATTTGCCTTCTCTAATTTCCCCAGCTAAATTTTTTCTTTGGCTAAAAGTTGTAAATTGAAACATCAATGCAAACACACTTATATAAGACTAGGTATCTGAATTCTCATTGTAGGAGGAGGACATTGGGTTACTTTCTTAAGGAGACATGCAATAGGAGAAATTTTTGCCAAATTTGTATTATGGATTAATATTCTACTAAGAGCTAGCCAAAAGTTTCCTAGCTTGATGATTTTCTTGCCATCTGTGCATACATTGGCCTTTCAGATCAAGATGCAGCACAGTCTTACCGTCGTTCTTGGCCTGTGGCATTCTTTAAGGATCTGCTTCAACTGAAAGAAAAACTTTTAAGCAAAGCATTGTGTGTCCTCGGCCTCTTTGGGTAATTAGACTAGTCATGACACCTTCTCCTTGAAATTTGATTGCAAAGTACAGGGTCATGGTGATTCTATCAATAATTCAGTAATAATGCCTTGAAGTTCCAGTTCATCAAAAGATTTACTTCAGAAATATGCATCTAGATTTCAGGTTCCATCACATAGCTATAGTGAAGATTTTCCAAACTAAATTGTTACTGTAGCTCTTCTTCTACATGTTACTGCAACAGACTGAGAGAGCTCATTCTGGCTGTGGAGCACCTTTCATCTGTCTACTTGGGACTGAAAAGCAAGCTGCTGCCTATATTAGGCTCACTTCACACTTTCCTAGGAACCACGGCTTCCAGACCTCTGTCCTACTCCCCTTAAAGCAGCACAGCCCACAGCTCAGGGTCTCTAGTCACTCATCTGCCTCAATCCTTGCCCAGTCTAAGCCTTGTTCAGCAAAAACCTTGCTAACCTCAACCATCACCAACCCAACCCAGCAGCGTCCATCACACATCTGCTCCTTGGGCTCTGGCTCTCCACCCTGCTATGATCACTGTCCCTATCTCAGCTCTCTGTTATGTCAACTTTCATATTGCCAGATCCCAAACAAACTGTCAAAAGTACCTCCAGACCTCCTCCCTATAATGTTTGCTCCTTTGAAAGTATTTCCTCTGATCTACTGACAGATTCTCAGAGTCTCCACTATGCAAGCATGGTGCCTAGAACCTGGCCCTTAGCCAAGTATCTTATCTCCTTCTCCAGCCTTTATCATTCACCCCTCAATCCAAAGAAAGCTTCCAGGAACCCTGGCCCTCCTCTTAATCAATTGCCACCATAACTTCAGGCTTTGCCCTGGCAGGCCTTTGCTGCTCCAACCTTATCCCATCACATCAACTTTTGCTGCCTAGATTCTTGACCCTTTGCCCCATAGCCATTACAGTCCTGATCCCTGACCCTCAGCTGGTTAATTGTGGTCACCTGGAGAGTACTGGGATTCCCATGAAAAATCTAAAATCTTGTGGTCCCAAACCAAGACACCCAACCACATGAAGTGTTGTAGCCCCAACCTGGTCACCACACTATGGACTTGGTACCCTAACCCCAGCCCTCCAACACATTAGCCTTCCACAATTTATGGTCCTGGATACTCGTGATAATGATAGAATCCCAACTCCAGCCCTCCACTACTTCAACCATCCTGCCCTCCCATCTTAGCCCTCCATCCTGCAAGTGTCTGCCCATGTTCAGCTGTCACCTGGAGAGTTCCCCTTCCCCTTGTAAACTTTATTAGCCTCAAGGCCAGTGTGCTGGATAGCTTTAGTGTCAATTTGACACATCTGGGTTGAGGGAGCCTCAATTTTGGAATTGGCTCCATTGGATTGGCCTGTGGCCACATCTGTGGAGTATTGTCTTGATTGTCCAACAGTGTGGGAGGGTCCAGCCCACAATGAGTGGTGCCACCATGGGCAGGTTTTTGTGTACAGTATAAGAAGGCAGGCTGGGCATGAGCCAGGGGAGCAAGCCAGTAGGCAGCATTCCTCCATGGCCTGTGCTTCAGGTCCTTCCTCCAGGTTCCTGCCCTGTGTTCCTGCCTTGGGCTCCCTAAATGAGCTGTGACCTAGGACATGTAAGCTGAATAAACCCTTTCCTTCCCAAGTTGGTGTTGGTCAGAGTGTTTTGTCACAGCAACGGAAGATAAACTAGAACAGAAATTGGCACCAGGAGTGGGGTATTGCTATGACAGACCTGACCTTGGTGTTTTGGGGAAGGATTGTGGAAGCATTTGGAATTTTGGGCTAGAAAAATCATTAAATGCCTAAACAACGTGGCAGTGGAAATTGGAACAATTTTGCTGAAGGAGTTGTAGAAGATGGAGGCCTGGCTTGTGAAGTTTCTAGTTTCAAATGGGAGCAGAGATCATCAGGACTGTTTAATCTGTGGGTTCTGGTCAGCTGGGGCTGAAGAATCAGCTGTAAGTAACAAGAGACCAGAACCTGAAGTGAAATCTTTGTTGTACTGGGACAATTGATGCTGGTTAGCTGGGGCTGAAAAATCAGCTGTAAGTAACAAGAGACCAGCATCACCATTGTGAAATCTTCTGGGAAGAATTTCTTCAGGGTCAGCAACAGAAGCTATGTTCCAGAAGGGCCCGCAGCCTCCATGTCAAGCCAGGAAGCAGGACTTGGTAACGTGTAAGAGTCTCCTATATGGTTCCGGTGTTGAAAGCATGAAGGGGTCACAGAGAGCAGCTGAGGCCTGGCACTATGAGAGGCCAGGAAAGGCCACTGGGTCAGAGTGCGGCCTTGGTTGCAGTGAAGATCCCAGGATTCCAGGGGTCAGGAACAGAAGCTGAGGTTTTGCATCAGGAGAGGTCAGAAGCAACCTCAGTTTCAGTGCGACCCAGCTTTTTGGAGATGCGGGACCATGGGACAACCACCAAGAGTAGCGGCAAATGTGGAAGGAGTTGGCCTGGGCCTGCGAATGAGCTGTGTGTGCCACAGATGGCAGAGTCAGAGAAGGGGAGTGCCGAAACCCTTTGGAGCCCAGAAGATTGTGAGTCCCAGGTGTCCAGCCTTGAGTTACTTGCTGGACTTAGGTTTGTCTTGAGTGTGCCTGTCTTCCCTTTGAAATAAGACAGTACTTGTTTTGGATTTTACAGCAGCCCACAGTTAAGAGACTTTTAATAGAACTGTGAACTTTTAAGTGTTTTGGACATTTTAAGGACTGGGGCTTTTAAGTTGTACTGTCTTAGGTTGTGATTAATGTAACATCATATTTGGGGGATAAAAAAATGGAAAGTGTGGTTTAATAGTGATGTGTTTTGTGTTGTCAAGTTGATAAGGGGCCAATTGTGCTGGATAGCTTTAGTGTCAACTTGACAACCTGGGTGGAGGGAGCCTCAATTGGGGAATTGGCTCCATTGAATTGGCCTGTGGCCATATCTGTTGAGTATTGTCTTTATTGTCCAGCAGTGTGGGAGGCCCAGCTCACAATGAGTGGTGCCACCCTGGGCAGGTTGTTGTGTACCATATAAGAAGGCAGGCTGTGTATGAGCCAGGGGAGCAAGCCAGTGGGCAGCATTCCTCCATGGCCTGTGCTTCAGCTCCTGCCTCCTGGTTCCTGCCCTGAGTTCCTGCCTTGGGCTCCCTGAGTGATGAACTGTGACCCAGGAGATGTAAGCTGAATAAACCCTTTCCTCCCCAAATTGGTGTCGGTCAGAGTGTTTTGTCACAGCAATGGAAGACAAACCAGAACACCAGCCCATTAGCCCAGTCCATCACCTACCTTCCCACTGCTGCAGCGTGAGCTCTAGAAATAAAAACTTCCAGGCTCCACACACTCTCCCTAAACTGAAACTCTAGTGGTGCAAACCATCTACTTGGTTGATGCACATGCAATTAAATTAGGAAAATTGCACAACTGATTACAAATCCTCCCTCTACATTAATGTAACTTTGAAAAACTATCACATGTTTGGGCAATAAAGTGTTCTGACAGATCAGATCTGAAGTAAAAGTTAAACCTCATTTTGAAGTAACAAGGTGGTAAGGTTTGTGGAATTAAATGAATTAATGTAACTTCCTTTCAATTTGTGTTTAGCTAATTAGGATAACAGCTTTCAAAGTTACTGAATTCTTACTTTAAGAAATTGCCTACTAAAATTAATTTTAAAATAAAAATTACCTTTCACAATAACCCCCCAAAACTTTAGGTTGTAAGTAAAAAATCAAATATATGAATATTCTGTTCTAATTCTACATATTTATGTATAAATTCACCAGACCTTTGAATACATTATTTAAATGCTCAATAAATTTCATCACCATAAAAGTTTGACTATTAGCTACTTTCTCAGTCAATCTAATATTTTTTCAGTGTCAAGTTAATATCTGGAAATAAATATGTGATTTTAGACAGTTCCACAATTTATCCATTAGTCACAAGAGGTATCTTAAAAGACTTAGAAGTGAGTCACTTCTTTGAGAAGCACTGAAAATCATGTTCTTTCCAAATGGTTAGACTATGAAAACTTATGTTAATACAGTAATACATAGCCAATTGGATGGTCTTATAACAACATTTGCCTAGTTATTTTAGCTCTACCCATCTCAAGCTATGAAGCCCCATTGAGATAAACAGTGCTGCACTTTTGTTCTGTATGTTGCTCAAGAGACAATTCTGCTAGAAATTATCTATGATATCTCTTCTTATTCCTATTTTTCTGTTATTTTTCCCCCAAAATAAATAAATGATGACCTGGCATGGTGGCACACAACTTTAGTCCCAGCACTCTGGAGGTAGAGGCAGGCAGATCTCTGTGAGTTCAAGCCCAGCCTGGTCTACACAGTGAGTTGCAGGACAGTTGGAGCTATAGAGAGAACCTGTTTCAAAAAGACCAATAAATAAATGAATAAAATAAATAAATAAAATAGTTTATTCTTGTTATTGCATAGTTCTCTTCATATAAAGTGGGCATTATAAAGTTTGCTATATCAATAAATTCTCATATAATTAGGTTTTCCTGTGATTTAGAGTACTTCAGAATACACCCAATTTTGTACCTTTTCATATGTAATTACTAATCTTTTAGAAAAGTTTTTATGCCTAATAAAAACTTCCTAAATAAGATCTGTTAATTTTGAATCTCATATGCAGACTGTAGCTTTTTCCTTAGCTACAGGGTAACAGTTTGCATTGTCATTAATACAAAGAGAAATCAACTGAAAAAGCAGTGACATTTTCTTAGATTTTCTTATAAGCAGGAAATTTTATCATCCAGGTTCACAATATACGAATACTAGGAACTTATTTTGATGACAAAATTGCATGAAAATAATAATCAAATGATGGCTTAGTAATAAAAGTGATTCATTAAAAGTAGTTTAGAAATGATCAGATATTAATTGGGATATCAGTGAGAGCAAAAAGGCAGGTCAGGCCCCTCTTCAAACTTTGGGAGAAACCATTGTCCATTCATGAGTTGTTGGTTTTACAGAAGAAAATCTGACCTTTCCTTTTATGATACCTTATATGACTAAATGCACTAAGCAGTTCATGCAGCAAAGAAACATGGACTGCCACCTATATGCTTGGGAACACATATTACTTGATGGATTGTATTTCCAAATCATCTTGGATCTTTCATGTATCTGAACAATGAAGCAACATTCAAAAACCAGCCTCCAAAAGACTATTCTCCACACTGCCTACAGCCCCACACTAGGGAATTCTAGGCTCTAACCTATTACAGGGTATGAGGGCTGGTGAAACAATGTCCTGCATGCTGAATTCATATAATCTCCTCACTCGAGAGCCATCAGCCTCATAGATTAAATAAAAATAAATAAGAGGAAGAACTCGTCCTCTCAGTTGCCAACTGAAAATAAATTAAAATCTGCTTCCTCTTTAACTATGTTCAATTGTCCTTGTCCCCGGGGAGCATGCTTTGGAAAATACAAAAGAATGTATTTAGTTATTGATGAATGAAGAATAATTTGGTAATTTTCCCCAGAAAATAAGAAGCATTAGAGCTGTGTCTGTATGAAACCATTTTCCTGTCCATGAAGTTTTCAAATTTAAGAATCTAAAGTGCTTTGGAAAACATTATCTCAACACTCCAGTGACATAATGTTTTAAATTCTTCACTTAGAAGAAAGAAGCACATCTACAGCACATGCATCCAAACAGGCTTTTCTGATCTTAGAAGTGAGCAGTGGATCTGAAACCACTATTTGGATAGCCAAGTGATTCTGACAATGAAAAACTATTTTACCAATGAGAAATAATTTCATTAAAGTATCGAAAACTCAAGTTTGTACCTTTAAAAGCATAAAGATGTTTTATAATTAAAAGTAATGAATTATGGTTTTTTTGTTCATGTTACAATGTTATGAACTATTCAGGACTTTTAATTGCCATTTTTTTTTAAATCACTATGTAGACAGGTGTGTAAATGCTAACTAAATTAAGGATATCTGTTGATAAGAAAATAAGTAAAAGGAATAATTTTTGTTTTAAAAGTATTGGCACATGGCTTTAATCCCAGCACTCGGGAGGCAGAAGTAGGTGGAACTCTGTGGGTTCGAGGCCAGCCTGGTCTACAGAGCGAGCTCCAGGACAACTGGTACTAAAAGGAAGACCCTGTCTCAAAAATATCAAAAAAGGCTAAAACTAAAAAGAAAAAAAAAGAAAAGTATATTATAGTAAATATGGATATATTTATGTAAGTCCAGCCATATAACTCATATAATCAATAACCATATTCATAAAATTACAGCATGATAATCTCATTATAGAACTATTAGAAAAAAACGTATCTGTAGTTATTGAAATATTACCTTATGAGCAAGTAGAAACATTGTATTTTTTTTTTTTGTCTTTTCGAGACAGGGTCTCCCTGTAGGCCCCAGCTGTCCTGGAATTCACTCTGTAGACCAGGCTGGCCTTGAACTCACAAAGATCCGCCTGCCTCTGCCTCCCAAGTGCTAGGATTAAAGGCGGGCGCCACTACGCCCGACTGTGGGGATAGCGCAGCCATTAAAGGCTGAGGCTAAGAACCTCAAAAAGAAAAAAAAAAAAAAAAGAAACAAAAAAGAAACTGTATTTTTATATAAATTCCCTGTGCCTTGAGCAAAGCCAGCTTATTTTTAAATTTTATTTATTTTTCTTTTATGTGTTGGAGTGTTTTCCTGAGTATTTAACTGGTCCCACATTGTATAATGTCTTCAGAGGCAGAAGAGGGGCTCAGATCCTTTGCAGTTGGAGTTACATATGGCTTTAAGTTGCCATGTGGGTGCTGGGAACCAAAACTGGGTCTTCTACAAGAGCAGAAATTGTTTTTAACTGCTGAGCCATATCTCCAGTGATTATTTTTATTTGTACAAGTTTTTTGATTGCCAAGATGTTTTAATCTTAGGGGTGTCATGCCCACAAAAGCAAGAAGAGGGCACCAGAACTGCTATGTAGGTACTGGGAATAGAACCTTGGTCACCTGGAGTCATACCAAATGTTCTTAACCCCTGAGCCACCTCTCTAACCCTTCAACTTATTATTTAACAAACTTTAATTCACACCTTATGTGCCCTGTATTTAAATTTTGACAATTAATTCAATGCTTACATATTTTCATATCCATCTGTATTTTAAAGAACATAAGTATAAATTTGTTATAGTGTAGAGTTTACAGCTTTATGTCATATTTGTATATTAGCAAAATTAACCAGTTTTTAGAGACTTATTACTGCTTATATTGCCAAATATTATCACTCAGTCTATCAAATTTTACCCATATCAAAAGAACATCTCACATACCTCCTGAGCAATGCAAATTCATTCTACATCCCTCTTTTCCTAAGCCAGTTGATAAAATTCTTCATGGTTTTGGAGAAAATGCTGTTGTTTCCAAGCACCTTTCACCAGAACAATATTTACAACTTACAATGTTTACAAAAAAGCAACATACTAGTCATAGTCATACTGGTCTGTCAGTATTTTTCAAGTAAAAAAAGACACAAAACATCACACAGCTTCTATATAACAGTGACTACAGTACTCAAACCCTGTGTGAAAAGATTGCTTGTTATGATTGTTAATAAATACTTTCTATGTTATGCTGTCCACAGGCTCCTATATTTTAACAGTTGGCTCACAGCTAATGCTGTTTGGAGAAGATGGGGAACCTCTGAACATAAGGCCTATCTGGATGTTGAAGTAAAATAAGGCTGTATATTGAGGGTTACAGGCATCTCCCTGCTTCCTGATCCAATGAAATGTGAGGAGCCCCAGGAACTCCATTTGCCATCATGAATTTGACCATGTTTACCTTGCCATGGTGGACTGTTGACTCTGAACTGTGAGTTAGACTATTTCTTCTTCCTTAAGTTTCTTCTGTCAGGTATTCTGGGGTACAGGAGCCACTCCCTGTGGCTTTATATTTTCCATTTCACCCTGTAAACATTTTTGCATATTTTCATACAAAGTCAGACAAACTATAGTACCTAGAATCCCAGGACAAATATATCACATTTTCAACAAAAATCGGTCATGGTTTCATCCTTTCTGGCCACTGACCTTGGCCAGAGACTACTCAGGTTTTACTCATGGTCACTTTGAAAGGCTCTGACTTCAGGAAATTTTTAGTGAGAGGGTACTCCAGGACCCTTATAAGAAGGCAATCTAAGGCCGGGTGTGGTGGTGCACACCTTTAATCCTAGCACTTGGGAGGCAGAGGCAGGCAGATCTCTGCACTTGGGAGGCAGAGCCAGGTGGATCTTTGTTCAAGGCCACCCTGGTCTACAGAATGAATTCCAGGACAGCTGGGGCTACAGGGAGACTCTGTCTCGAAAAGACAAAAAATAAATAAATAAATAAAAGGCAATCTAGTGTCTCTTCCACCAATTTTGGTGGGTCTCCTAGTGAACCCTGGGTCCTACATGTTCCTTTGGGCAGTGCTCCAAATCCCTACTCCTGCTTTCTATGTCCTACAGGTTCTTTTGTGCTCTGGGACAGTGTCTCAGAGGCTCAGGAGCTCTTAGTGAGTTGTTCTTCTTACAGGCTTAAATAGCTTGTGGCACAATTAAGAAGGAATCATACTCCAGTGTCTCAGTTGTCTAAGGC
>VZQC01002594.1:1267519-1304528 GCA_009823505.1 Rhizomys pruinosus | reverse complement strand
AAATAAATAAAAGGCAATCTAGTGTCTCTTCCACCAATTTTGGTGGGTCTCCTAGTGAACCCTGGGTCCTACATGTTCCTTTGGGCAGTGCTCCAAATCCCTACTCCTGCTTTCTATGTCCTACAGGTTCTTTTGTGCTCTGGGACAGTGTCTCAGAGGCTCAGGAGCTCTTAGTGAGTTGTTCTTCTTACAGGCTTAAATAGCTTGTGGCACAATTAAGAAGGAATCATACTCCAGTGTCTCAGTTGTCTAAGGCGCAGAGACAAGGGAGACAAAAATCCATCTATACCTTTGCCATCTTGGCCAATGCACCAGAACTGTAGAAAGAAAGATCAGTCAGGATACCTGGAGTGTAAGGGAAGCAGGTATATTATTTGGGCTGCAGAATAGTCCAGTAAGCTTGAGCCTCAAAATCTTCACCTGAAAGGGAAGTAACCCATGTTTTATGCCTTAGGCATTGAGTTAGACTGAAAAGGAAGCATACATATAGATTGGCTATCAAAGAAGTCTTAAAATTAGTCTCATTTTTATAAATTTAGTTTAAAACCACTCTAAGATATCATCTCACTCTGATAAGACTGGCTAAGGTCAAGAAAACAAAACAAAACAAAATGCTGTAGAGGTTGTGTGGAAAGGAATATACTCATCCACTGCTGGTAGGAATATAAAGTCTTACAACCACTATGGAAAGCAGTGTGGAGAACCCTTAAAAGACTCAAAATGAGCCTACCACCTGACCCAGCCATACCACTCCTGTTTATAAACCTACAAGACTCATCTTACCGTAAAGATACATGTACATATACGTTTACTGCAGTTCTCTTCACAACAGTGAAGAGCTGGAACCAACCCAAATGTCCCTCCCCTGATGAGTGGATAAAGAAAATGTATTACAGCTATACAATGGAATTCTATACAGCAGTAAAGAAAGATGACATCATGAACTTTGAAGGTAAATGGATGGAACTCAAAGCCATCGCTAAGTAACACAGTTCCAGAAAAACAAACGATGAATGATATCCCTCATTTGTGTATGCTGGAACCAAATGCTTAGTTGAAAGGCAAGCTGAACAATGTTATTGTTATATTTCTTTTTATCTAAAAGCAAATGTGCTGTTATAATGTGAATCCCTTAATGGCCTCTAGAATTAACTTACCACTTATTTTCAGACATTGCAATTGCTGTATTTGGGTGGAAGGTATTCATATTTTGGAGTAATATAAAATTTAAGGGAAATGTGAATTCTTAGACATATTTTGTAATTAACATACAGTTTATTTTCAGAGGTCATAATTCTGGTATATATGTGACATTTATTTATTATTTTTTTATTTTTTTTAAATTTTATTTATGTATGTGTATGAAAGTACTGTATGCACGTAGGTTTGTGCACCCGTGTTGTGCAATGCCATGGAGTTCAGAAGAGGGTGTCGGATTCCCCTGGAACTGGAGTTCTCCTGGAATTGGAGTTTCAGACGGTTCTCGGCTGCAATGTGGATGCTGGGGATCGAACCCGGGTCCTCTGTAAGAGCGGCCGGTGCTCTTAACCACTAGGCCATCTCTCCAGCCCCATATATGTGACATTTATATAGGCATATTTTGTAGCAATACAAATGGGAGGGAACAACAACAGAAGGACTGGATCAAAGAACTGATGGAAACAGTTAAATTCTGCCTAAAACATTAAACCTCTGCAGAGAAAAACTTTTAAAGACTGAGAAAAAGATGCAAGACATTTATGGCAGAATGGATGAACTGGGGTGGTGTGGGGGGCATAGAAAGGGGAATGTGTCAAAATTGGGCTGAAAATGATGTATGAAATACACAAAACAACAATAAAAGTAATAAAAATATTTTAAAAAGAAAAGTAAAGCATACTAGAAAATTTCTTATCTGAAACTCATTGCAGAAATCTCTGAAACAAACAGAACTGAAGACTCAAGGACACGGCAAGTGGCTCTAGCTAGTTATGTCAGCCTTCTAACCACAGAATTGTCAGCTGAACTTTGCTGACCTAGTCAGAGAGAAATAGAAAAGATTAAAATCTGTGTTTCCCTTGATTTTTCTATGTTTTTCTACCAGGCTTTGTATCACCTTGAAGCTCACCACACTAATCTACAGGACCCTGAGCCATCTTGTTTCAGCCCCCATGAATGATGTCACCATATGCTTCTACTTCCCTGGCTAGCTTAAGGCAGATCCCAGAAAGCTCGCAGTTAACAGGGTACCCTTCCCACATTCCCACTTCATGCTATCTGGCTTGGCCCTCCCTCCAGTTGTGGAGGGGGTCAGTATCAAACCCTCACCATACCTAAACTTACCCAGCAGGTCTTTGATGCCAAGAACATGCTGGCTGCCTATGACCCTTGGCAGAGCTGGTACCTCACTGTCCTGTCGGTGCTGTCCTTCCTGTATGGATGTTCACAAAGAAAATGGATGAGCAGATACTCAACATGCAGAACAAGAACAGCAGCTACTTTGTGGAGTGGCTCCCCAGCAATGTCAAGACAGCTGTCTGCAACATCTCACCACATGGTCTCAAGATGGAAATCTTTTCACTGGGAACAGCACAGCCTTTTAGGAGCCCATCAAGCTAATCTCAGAGGACTTTAGAATCCTGTTCTTCTGGAAGGCCATCCTCCAACTGGCACACAGGCGACAGCATGGGCACAATGCAGCTCACTGAAGCTGACAGAAGCATGAAGGAACTTGTCTCTGAGTTTTCTGGGCCTTCCTTTTCCATTCCATTCTTTCCTTCCCTTTTCATTACTCCCTTCCTTCTTTTTTTCTTTCTTTCCTTCTTTCTCTTTCTTTCTGTTTTTCCATTGCTCTTATAGAAAAATAGGACTTGTTTAAATTGGAATCACAAATATATGCAAAAATAAATAATCAAATAATAATTTTCTTACTATGCAACATTTATACCAAAAATATTGAGTAATTATGTAAAAATGCAATGGAAGATGCTATTTAAAACTCTTTTTTGGTTTTTTGAGACAGGGTCTCACTGTAGCCCCAGCTGTCCTGGAACTCATTCTGTAGACCAGGCTGGCCTTGAACTCACAAAGATCCGCCTGCCTCTGCCTCCCAAGTGCTAGGATATTAAAACTTTTATGCATGGTGCTTAGTAAGTAAGCAGATATTCTGCTCATAGTATATAAATAAGGTGATAAACACATAATCACTATATAGCACAGGACAGATAATTTGTCACATATTATTATTCAGCTTGTTCCTCTACCCATATGAAATAATTGTAGTAAATGGAACACAGAGTTAAATTAAGCTATACAATGGCAAAGTTTATGGTATGTTCATCTTTTAATCATAGATGAGGAATGGTAATATTATTGACCCAAATACTTTAGATATTCACTTTGGATAATTATTACATTTTTATGTGTAAGACCAAATTAATGTCTCCAGATCCAGCAGTCAGTAGCAGAGCCTTTTCTAGGACTCTGTTACAAATTTCTAGTTCAAATTTATTTTTCTTTGTAAAAGAATAGGTGTATGTAACTGTATCATTGTGAGGATATATGCGTGTGTGAATTCAGGTGTTCACAAAGTCCAGAAAAGTGTTGGATCTCCTGGAACTGGAGTTAGAGACACCCATGAGCCCCATGTGGGTGCTGGGATATCAACTCAGTTCCTCTGCTACAGTAGTATGCTCATAATCATTGAACCATAGCTCCAGTCCCAAGTCCACATAACTTTAAATATAGTTTTTATATCTGGGCATGGTGACACAAGTCTTTAATCTCAGTATTTGGGCTACAGGAGGAAGCTCTAGCCTAGTTTACATAATTCCAGCCTCTCTGGAGCTACACAATGATTCTGTTTCAAAAACAAGCATGATATTTATTTACAAATCTAGCTTCATTCAAGCAATAAGAATTTACAGTTATTTTACAAATATTTTCTCAGCATTCAGTAGAAATATTTTGCCATAATTTGGCTATGAATATTTTAAAACATATTTTAATATAAACAGTTATTATGATATGGTGAGAAGAACACTTAATCCAGGACAGATCAAGCAAGGACCAGAGACATATTACTAAATTAAAAAATAATAATGAAATCTATACCAAAGGAATTAGGAATGTCAAAGTTCATAAAAGAAAGAATAATATAAGAAAAACATAAAAAATAGGAAAATCAGATTATCTATTATAGCACCACAAGTATAATATGGATAGTTGAGCAAAGCAAGTTCAACTGTGAAGAATTACACTAGATATTGAAGAACGTTGGCTATATACTTGAAGTAAAATCTATTTATCTTGAGTAAAGTCCAAGGGCATTTATAGAAGAATCTAATTTGTTATTCATGAAGCTTTTTAATTAAATTCTGAAGTTTGAGTGAGGCCTTACAATGATTGTGTGTTACTTTGATGAAGAGAAATGGTAACAAGGAGCTTGGATGTTTGACAAAGAACACATAGTCAATGGACGTACAATTGGAAAGGCGTTTGCTATACAAGTGTGAAGACCTAAGTTTGAATCCCAAACACCTATATAGAAGCTAAGTATAATGATATACCGCAACAGCAGCACTGGGTAGGGGATGACCAGTTTCCTCAGCCTACCTGGCCCACCAGTCTAGCAGAAACAGCCAGCTTCATGTTCAAAGAGAGAACCTGTGTCAAAAAACTAAGGTGCAGAGGCACAGGAAAACATCCCACATCCATCATCCACATAGATGCACAAAAACAAGCATACCTGCATGTGCACGCGTGCACACACACACACATGCACCACATGCACACACACATGTACACATACATGTAAACATTCCTATAACAGATGCACATACATACATACAATAGTTAATGATTCTGACATTAAGATTGGCAGATAGGTAACTAGGAACACAAAACTATTTACCTCAAACTAGTATAAAAGGAACAAAATAATCACTGAAAAAAATGAATTTTAGGGCCTTGGAATTTCAACATTTATATCTGCTTGCTTTTCCCAAGAAAATTACTTCAAACAATGTTTGTTTGGTAAATTGTCTTAGAAAAGGTAAATGCTTCCTGTTGATCAAAGTCAGTAGTAAATATAACTCTAATATATTGAAGATAATGCCTCCTTTAGAGAAAAGGACAAGCATATTTATTGCCTATTTTAAAAGAACAAAATTTCCTAAATTTGATTTTCCATATTTAAACTCTTTATTACACTAAAATATTGGGACAAAGACAATACATATATACTACTATTTTATGAGTGACAATTCCATAATGCCTTATAACTGAAGTTTTCCATTATCTATAATGCTGCCCTAGGGTTATTTGTTGGACATCAAAGAGAATAATCCCTCCACCATTTTATCATTCATCTGCTTTTTTCTACAGTGTTACAATTTATGTGAGGGCTTCCTAAATGGTAGGCAATCGGTAGCCACTGTGTTGGACCTGCACCCCATCTTTATCATTCTTCAAAAAGCCGAAAGCCAGGGCAGATGATTTAAAAATGGGGAAAACAACTAACATGGGGAAAAGAACTACATCTTTATCTCAATATCCCTACTTTAAGCAAAGTAATTAAAGCAATATTAATACATTTAAGAAAATGCAGAAAACCTTTGAAACCAAATGAAATAAAACATATTTGAATCCATACTTATGTAAAAATTTCTGTGAATTTCAACAATATCTTTGATCTATTGGTTAGATCCCCTCCCATATTGCTAAGTTGCAGGCATCCCCCGAATCTCCCCTCCTACCATTTGCATGACAATGTAATCATTAATATATATATATATATAGATATAAGAATATAGTATATATATAGTAGATATATATAGAGGAGAGAGAGAGAGAGAGAGAGAGAGAGAGAAATATCACATCAACTGCTTGCGCAACAGATTAGATTACCTGGCTCGACAGCACTCTTTGTGCAAGTCCCAAAGTCCGAAGAGCTGGGGGGACTGGAGCGCTCGCCTAGCAGTATAGCGAGCCCCCGGACGGCCCTTGCAGAGGACCAGGTTCAATCCCCAGCAACCCACATGGGTGGCTAAGAACTGTCTTAAAAAAAAAAAAAAAACTCCACATCCAGGGGAATCCGAGACCCCTCTGCTGACCCTCCACGGCATTGCAGACATGGGTGCACAAACCTACATGCAAACAGATACACATAAAAAATAATATATTTTTTTAAAAAGGCAGAAAAGAGCAGTGGGGGAAGGCACAGGAGACATAAATCTCAGTTAAACAGTAAATAGAGTTAAATAGTTTAAATGAAAGAACAGATAATAATGGATAATTCATCAAACCCCCCCCCTTCAGGTGTTTTGGTCAGTGTAGTTCTAATAGGGCCTTCCCCAAATAACATGGGCTATGGCTACAGCCTTCCAAAACTTGAAGTTTAGACCTTATTCCTAAACCCATAAAATACTTCGATACAGGACTTTGGGCAAATGAGCTGGAACCGATATGGAAGCCTCCCTGAACTCTAGCTCTGACCGGACTCACGTTTTCTTGCATTTGTAGATCTTAGTTCCAAACCCCTACATGTGAGTATATATCCTGAGGGAACCAGAGGACCCAGGAAAATAGAAAGGAATTGTGGGGATAAAGGGAAATGAGGAAGCTGAGACAGGAGTATCGTAGGAGACAGGTGTTATTAATTCGAAATAGGAAAAGTGGAAGGGAGTGGCATAGAAAAAGGAAAGGTTTTATACAAGGTTAGAAAGAGGAGAGATAGATAATTTTTAGTTGAAAATATGTGGCAGAAATGCCGCCAGAAAGCTTCTAGAAATGATTTAAGTAGTGTTTCCGTAAAGGGTGGGATAACAAAATTAACAGGAAATCAGTAACCTTTCGTTCACCACAGAAACAAGTGGGAAGGAATACAAGAAGGCTTCCACTCACAATAGCGCTAAAAATAATAAATACCTAGGAACAAACTAACCAAAGATACCAAGTATCACTAGAACAAAAATTTTTAAACCCCTAAAGAAGGAATTGAAAATGATGTCAAAAGATGGAAAAACCTCAAATGCTCATTGATTGGAAAAAAATCAATATAGTAAAAAAAAAAAAAAAAAAAATGTCTGTTTTACCCCAATTGATATACATATTCAATGCAATCCCAATAAAAATCCTCATGACCTCTTCACAGACTTGAAAAAAAATCCTGAATTCATATGGGAAAAAAAAAAAAAAAAAAAAAAAAAAAAAAAAAAAAAAAAAAAAAACCCGAAGAGCTAAGTAACCGGAGTGAAAAAAAGCATACAGGGGGTAATGCTCATACCAGATTTCTAGCTATATTACAGGGCCATATCATAAAGACAGCCTGGTACTTGGGCACAAAAACAGACCAATTGACCAAGGGAATAAATTAAGGATCAGAAACTTGAGCTTATACACTTTCAGTTACCTCATATTTAACAAAGGGGCAAAAAAAAATCTCAAGGGAGGAAGGATAGCATCTTCAGCAAATGGGTGCTGGTAAAACTGGATTACCAGTTGTAGAAGAACAAAATTAAAGCCTTACATCTCACCCTACACAACGGGTACAAAATTCAATCCAAGTGGATCAAAGTCTAATATAAAACCTAAAACCCTGAAGGTGATAGAAGAAAAAGTTGGTCTCTGGAATGCCAAAAAGTGTTACCAAAGGCCACAAAAACAATAAATCGATATTGGTCTCCCTTGAGTCAAGCAAGACTCTCTGTCAGCATCAGCTACACACCTCAATGCCTGGAAATACTGTGCAGGCAGTGGCAGCCATATGTCAGTATAATATAACCAAGTCTAATGGGCTATTAGCTTTCTCCTTGGAGGAATAAGTCACAGCTGATGCCACAAGCTTATTCCGCTAGTGGTTAGGAGATGTTAAATCAAAGTAAGGACCTTGTCATGTTTTACAGAAAAGCTATAGTTCAAGGATTAGCATACCATCCCAAACATCTGTGTCTATAATAAAGTAACCTACCATATAATTAGTTCTGTTTAAATGCCTGTATATATAACTGCTTTTGCTACATCAGTAGGAGTAAATGTTATTCCTGAAAACTCCAAACCTCATGAAAGGAAACAGCCGAACTGATCAGAGTCCAAACAACATCTCCAAAGAAGTAGACTGTTTCCTTCGCGCCCACTTTTGCCTCTTTTCTAAAGCCTAGGAAATAAACTGCAGAAGAAGCAGCATGGTAGAATGTGAGGGGGCTGTTACTGGGTGAATTTTGAGACTACAGAAATATAGACTGGACACTTATTTGATCAACATGATTTTAAATACAAACTCTCACAGTGGACAATGGGGCTTGGGTTGTATAAGTTTGGTCATAGCTGCTGCAAATTGGTTTTACATGAAGGATGCTTGTTATTATTACTTATTACTTTATTATTCAAAAAATCAAATACAAAAAAGAAAAACTTGTAACAACAACTACAAGACATAGGTGTAGGAAAAGACATTTCTAAATCAGACAGCAGCGGCACAGGAAATAGGTCGACAATTGACAAATGGACCAAAGTGTCAATCAAAAACAACAAAAGCTTCTTTACAGTTAAAGAAACAATCAGGAAGTAAAGAGAAAACCCACAGAGTGGAGGAAATCTTCACCACTGAAACATCTGACAGGCATGTAACGTTTTAAAAACTACTCAAAATAACAAAGAAGTAAGAAAACAGATGTCCTACTCAAAAGATGGAGAAAAGAGCTGAGCATACTTCACCATGTGAGTAAGAAAGAATGTCTGAGAACATCTAAAAAGTTGCAACACAACATCATTAATAATTTAAGGAAAGGCAAATGAAACCACTCTCAGATAGCATCATGCCCTCTGATAGATGAGGTGGCTGGATCAAAACACAAAAAATAGCAAATGGTGGAGGAAGCTTGGGATAAATGGGAAACATTCATCCACTGCTGGGTGGGAATGTAAACTGTACAACCATTATGAAAAGCAGTGTGGAGAATCCGAATGACTCAAATGACCTACCACCGGACCCCAGCCATACCCTTCTGGTTCTTGATCCACAGAGACTCATCTTACTGCAAAGATACTTGCACATCGGTGTGTGTTTATTGCTCTCTTCACAATGCAAGGAGCTGGAACCAACCCAAATGCCCCTCAACAGCTACACAATGGAGTTCTATGCAACAGCAAAGAAAGAAGATCTCATGAACTTGCAGGTAAATGGATGGAACTTGAAGCCATTATACTAAGTGAAGTAACACTCTCCCAGAAATCCAAGAGGCAAATGGTCTCAATTATTAGTGGATGCTAACACCAAATACCCAGATGAAAGGCAATCTTGAACAACATTATATTTTATATTTCTGTTTATATGAATGCAACGGATGTTGTTATAATGTAAGATCTTAATGGGCTCTAGCATTGACCCACGGCACTGAACTTACAGACTCTGTAATATTGTATAAATGGAAAGTATGGTTGCATATTTAAGAGTAATGTAAAATTAAAGGAGAAAACGTAATTTCCTAAACATTAAAAAAAAGACTCGGGGCTGGAGGAATTGGGCCTAGCGGTTAAGATCGCCGACCGCGCTTACAGAGGACCCGGGTGTTCGATCCCCAGCACCCACTGGCGGCTAGAACCGTCTGGAAACGTTCCAATTACCCAGGAGAACTGACATCTCATCAGTAATCCAAACCCTCTTCTGACCTACAGCGGCGTTGCACGACACGGGGCACAGACCTGCATGCAGACTACTGGATACACATACAGAAATAATTAAAAAAAACAATAAAAAAAAATTTAAAAAAAAAAGACTCAGAGAAAGATGCAGATAGTTAATGGCAGAGTGCATGATCTAAGGTGAGGTAGGGGGAAGGGAAAGTGGATTATGTCTAAACTGAACTGAGAAATGATGTCTGAAATACACAAAACATCAATAAAAGCATTACAAAAAAAAGAAAATATGTGGGAGAAATTATTGTTATTATTAACACTTTATAGTTTCTTAAAGTATATAAAGAAAGTAAAGATCATGTTTATTTAAAGGTAGAAAGAGTTTTAAGTTAATAGAGGTATGGGGGTTAAGAGCAAGCACCGCGCTCTTGCAGAGGACCCGGGTGATCCCCATCGACCAACATGGCGATTAAGAACCGTCCTGTAACTCCAATTCCAGGAGAACTCCAGTTCCAGGGGAATCGTGACACCCTCTTACCCCGCGGCATTGCACGCCGGGTGAACAGACCTGCTTATATGCAAGCAATACATTCTACACATAACAAAATAAATAATAATAAAAAAAAGAAAGTCTTGGTCTGCATATAGTTCTACCCTGAATGAACTCCAAATTATGCTCACAGTGTCAGGACTTTCCCAATGCCCTTTTGGAAAAGAATAACTTGATGTCCATGTTAACCAAGGTCATATTTCCATATGTTATCATTGCAAACTACTATTTATAGCAGAAATAATGAATGAAAGAAAATAATTCTAGAATGTAATGACCAAATATAATGTGTTATCTGAAAATGGATTCAGAAAAACTTGAGCTAAAGAAGAATTGTAACCGGATGAACAAAGAAGAGGAAATACTACATACCTGAATTAATTTAATGGACTTAATATATAGTCTATGAAAAGGGATTCTGAGTTTTGTGAAGAAAGATCATAGAATTCTATCATGCCATGAATATACTTGAGAGGAGATGATGGTAGAAGCTGAATCTCTAGCTCTGAATTTCAGTAGTAGTTAATAGTTCTATTCAGAAGTGTGAAAGCAGCTATGAGGATATGTGACCTCCATCTGCAGCAAATATGCTTTTCTTCCTGATGTGTGTGTTTCAAAAAAATATGATGGGAAGCCTTCAGAGACTCATAAAGCCTTTGATACCTGTCCCAGTGATTTATTTGGCAACACATGATGAGAGATAGAATAACCTTAAGTTCCCTTTTAGGTAACTAGGATTTCACATATACTAAACTGAAATTTAGGTTTCAGTTTAGAATATTTTTCCTGAAGCTGAATATAAGTAGAAAGTAAATAGTAGGTTATCTGGTGGTATAAAAATAACTGAATCCTATTTTCTGGGCACAAAATTCTAGCTAAAAAATAGAGGGCACATTAGAAAATAAGATCCCAGGGAAAACTTTATGATGAGAAATGTTTTGACTGCTCCTCGGGGTTTTAAACTGAAGTTACAGGAGAGAAGATTAAAATTTTAAAACAAAATCCACACAGAAAAACAGACTTGGCCAGCAATGTCACTAGTGCCATGGCTGATGCCAGGTATCTTGCTAAGGAGGCACGTGGATGCTGAAAACTAGAATATCTTACAAATTCTACACAAAGGACTCTAAACATAAACTCCTTCAAAATGAACCAATTCATTTCTAGCTAGATCAAATACATTCTTTATAAAACAATCTTAAAATGAGCAATCTGTGATTTCAATTATAAAAGTCAAATAGGTAGACATACAGTTATAATTCAGCTTTGCATCAAACTTTGGTCACTTTATCATTTGGTCACTTTAAAATCATCTGTCTCCCATGCCATTATTGTGAATTGTGTATAAATTTTGTCTCCTCATGGATCACTTGAAAACATTATTCATTTCTTTGTTACTGTACCTAGTTTAATTATTTACCTGCTTTATTATCTATTTATGGATGTTCTACAAATGCAAGTAATAAATTCAATACACATAAAATAAAAAAAAAAAAAAAAAGAAAAGGAAAAATGGACTTGGCATAAAAGTACCAATTGTAGGGTATGTATTCCATGGAACTTAGCATAATTTTTAATACTGCAAGTCAAGAGAAAAAAATGAAAACTTCTGCTTTTTGTGAGTGTTTGCCTGTGTGTATGTATGTGTACCCATGCATGCCTGTGGGGGGAGGGGGGGCGGCTCTGAGGAGGCCAGAAAAGGTTGTCAGAACTGGAGTTCCACATGATTGTCAGACGATGTAGCTGCTGGGAACCAAACCTAAATTCTCTTCAAGAGTAGCATCCTCTTAACTGGTCCATTTCTTTTGCCTGGGAAACTTCTTTGTTAAAGCAGAGAAAAATATAGATTAGAAATGTTAGTTTCTCATACTTCCTTTTAAGAAAAATCTAGTGTGTGTGGGGGGTAGGTGGGTGTGTGTGGGTGTGTGTGTGGGGGGGGTGTGGTGGTGTTGGGTGTGTGTGTGTGTTTGTGTGTGTGTGTGTGTGTTTGGGTGTGGGTGTGGGTGTGTGTGGGTGTGTGGGTGTGTGTGTGTGTTTAGGTCAAAAGACAACTTGTGGAAGTCATTTCTCTCCACTATCCATTTGGATTCCAGGGACTGAATCTCGGTCCTTGGGCTTAGGGACACATTTACCCACTAAGCCATTTCACGTGTGCTTACCTCATTCAATGGCTGAAACTCAAATGACAGGTGAATTTCTGTTACAAACAAATACCAAGTGGCCATACCTGATTGCGTGCACTTCTTAGGGTAATGCCATTATTTTCCTACATGCGCGAATCATGCTGGTACCAAAGTCTCTGAAAATGATATTAAAATAATAATCTAATACCCTCAGCTGAACATTTCACAATCTTCTGCCATAGTGGACTTTACATTGTATAAACACTCCATTTTCCCCATCTCAGGAATTGTACACATGTTGCCTCCTTTACTCATGACTTGACACTATTCCTTGATATTTAAGCTATTGTTCTAGTTCGTTTTTCCATTGTTGTGACAAAACACTCTGACCAATTCCAACTTGGGGAGGAAAGGGTTTATTTGGCTCACATCTCCTGGGTCACAGCTCATCGCCAAAGGAGCCCAGCATAGGAACTAGGGCAGGAACCGGAGGCAGGAGCTGACGCACAGGCCTTGGAGGGGACGGCTGCTTACTGGCTTGCTTGCCTGGGCCATGCCCACCCAGCCTTCTTATACTGTACATAACAACCTTCCCAGGTGTGGCATAAACCACCTTAGTGGCCTGGGCCCACCCATAACTCAACAATCAAGACGATACACCATAGATGTGGCCACAGGCCAGTCCTATGGAGCCAATTCCCTAATTGAGGCTCCCTCAATCCAGGTATGTCAAGTTGACCCTAAAACTATCCAGTACATCCTTTATACCTGTCTTCAGATGTACTTTTATGCTCTACTAATGCAGGTCTGGTTTACCAAATACTCCTTATAGTAGATGCAATTTATTTTCTACAGAATGTTTAGCATAATTTTCAATGCTTATAGTTATTTTTTTGTTATTATGTAATTTTTCTAAAAGACTTCATAAATTCTAAGAGCATAAAGATAATGTTTGATAATTAAATAGCTATAAAACTTCTGACTAATCTGTAGTTATGTTACAAGTAAAATTATCCATTATGGTATAACCTACTATGGGATTTCTTTATCTATTCTTTCATAAGTTTATTGGTATTTGGCTATTTTAAAATTATATATATTATTCCTTGAACTTATATCACAAATTTGTACTGTCATACTATTTTTCTAAGTCATTTATTTCTTTTTGTTATTACACTTTTTCTTTCTACACTATGCTTTCTAAAAATAAAAATTACCTTTTTGCAAATAAATTTTATTGTATTATCATAATAGATATTATATAATCCCTTACCATTTATATTTTGTCCTAAGACATGGTGTTTAGTTATTATTTGCCCATAACCCCATGGTCCCTTGGAAAAATATCGGGAAGTTAGTCCAAAAAATAAAATCAGTATGCTAAAGAGACAGCTACACTTCTGCATCTACTTTAACACTATTCAAAACGTCAAGAAAAGGAAACAATCTGTGTCCATCTAGTGATGAACAGAAAAAGAAAATGTCACACACACACACACACACACACACACACACACACAAACACTGTTGCTAAAATTCCTTCTAGTATGAACATGCAGGATCCTGTCTCCTCCTCCCAAGGTCTCAAAGGCAAACCTAGGTACAATGAGTGAATGTGGGCGTGGGTTCCCTTTACATCACTGAAGAGAGTCTGTGAGCTCCTTGGGGCTGCCCAAGATGGGGATGGTAGAAGAGCCCTGCATCAGGACTTTCTCTTTTTCTATACCCTTATGGCATCCCCCGCAAACAGCCAAGCCCAACTGGCTGGTTGTGAAGGTAGCTGACTCCACTGGCTCCTCCTTTTCCCTTGGAAGCCCCACAATCAAGTTTATAATCATGGTCAGTTTTCAGAGGACCTCCACCTCCATGCTACACACACACACACACACACACACACACACACACACACAGCATGAAGGGATAATGCTGTGCTACAACAGTGAACATGAGCCAGATAAATAAAGAGAAATAAGTCAGATGATGAGCTCACACTAGTGAGCTTACTCCTATACTGAATATAAATGATGATTACCAGAGTTGAGGACGCTAGGGAGGAAAGAAGAAGGACTAAGAAATTGGTGAATGCTGAACACTGTCACAGCTAGAAAGAAAGACTGAGGGTCTGAAGAGATGTCTTAAAATTTTTAAAAATAGCACTTTCTGCTGCTTTCAGATGACCTTGTGTTTTTATTCCAGCACTCACATGGAAGTAAACAAACAACCATTATAACTCAAGGTTCCAGAATGCCACTCCTCTGGTCGTTCCCCCATCCGATGCATGACATGGCTGCACTTACATTCATGAGAGCATAAAATGCATACACATAAAATATAAATAAAAACCTTTTTGAAAAAAGAAAGAAGTTCTAGAGTTCTGTTGCATGACAGGGTGGACCTTGTGTGTGTTATGTGTTGTTGTGTGTGTGTGTAAATTTGGTAACTATGGACCCATACATATAATATATGAAAGGATTTTGAACGCTTCCATCACAAATAAAGTATGATCCTTTTGAAAACACAGATGTACATTTTCTAACATACATATAATTTTTATGTAGCTGAAAAGAATCTTTAAATAACCGGCTTTTGTCCAGGTAATGCACAGCCATCTGGAGTCCCACTGGGGTAAACAGAGGAGTGTCCAGTGTCTACTCGTTGTACTGAGGCCAAATGTCTGCCCCACATGAACTTGTAGGTAGCATGTGACGTCATTCTTCCAGAGACTTTGTTGCCTCCTTTATATTATCTCTAGGTCACAGTATGATTAATCTGTATAGAAAGGCCCTTAATGTGACCTGCAGTGAAGGAAGAACTACCCCATCATTTTCTTCGGAGTCATCCTGAAGGAGAAAATATCAGATAACTTTGAAATAATAACAGCATAGCCACTAAATTTTTTTTTTTTCCTTTTGGTCTTTTCAAGACAGGTCCCTCCTGTAGCCCCCACTGTCCTGGAACCGCGTCTGTAGACCAAGCGTTTTTATGGGTATCATTGCAAAGCCCTTTCATCATAAAAATTTTCAGATGAAAAACAGCAACTCATTGAGAAACGTTGCTCAATTTACACGGCTGGGTATGTAATGTGGAATTTTAGCTTAAAACTCTTCATGCCGGATCCATGTATTCGGCTAGTGTATGTTACCACCAACTCAGTACAGAGCAAGAAGAACTCAATTGACTAAGAAGCCCCCAACCTTGGTGAGTCCAGAAGGCAAATATTAACTGTTCAGGAGAATGTCCATTTTCAAAACTTAATACCCAAGATAGTTGGTTATATTCTCTATTCAATAAGTACTCCATTTATTTTCTTTTATGTGTATGAATGCATGGCCTGCATGCATGTAAGCACACCTGTGCCATGCAATGCCAATGGAGGTCAGAAGAGGGAATTTGATCCTCTGGAACAAGAGTTATAAACTTTTTATTTACCATGTGAGTGCTGGGAACCAAACCCTGGTCCTCTGCAAGAACAGCCAATGCTCTTACCTGCTGAGCAGTCTCTCCAGCCTCCTATTGGCTCCACTTATTTAAAGCAATTATTAGCCGAATGTTAGCACATTTTACACCTTACAAATCTCATTTTCAATCACTTCACTTTAACAAATTAAAATTTGAAGTATATACATTTTGTGCTCTATTGAAAAACATTGTTATGAATAGCTATATGGACCAAAACTGAATTTATGAATGTATTATAACGTTCATGTTAAATTTCTCTTCTCAGCAAGGGATTTCTCAGCAAGAGATTTTTTGAGGAGAGATTTACATTCAATTGAGTAAAAGGATGATTAAAATAGACATTATAAATCAATGATGGTTTAAGTACAAAACAATATAGCCTGATTCTTATAAAAAAAAACTGTACACTTCTTTGTATTCTCAAACACACCAAGGTATTCATTAAAAATGACAAAGATGCATAACGCAAAGAGCTTTTTTAGTCCTCAAACTGCCACATAGTACCACATCCACAAATACTGACCACCCTGAGCTGTTTAATAGGATGAAATCAAGTTCTACTGTTGTCACCTACTGACATATGGAGACATTGCTCTATCAGGTACTGTAATCATTCTCAAATAAAGCAATGTTTCCAAATCTTGAGGGGATTTAATTTTAATAAGGACACGTGACAACTATGCTATTAGAAAAAGGCAAATTTATTCACTAGATAATAAAATACTTATTAAAACAAATTGAATTTGATTAATTTAGCTGTTTATAAGTACAACAACATTGTAATAAATAGGATAGAAATGTGTGTGTAGCAATGGCTGCTGTATGTGATAACAACATTACAAGTTCCTTGGGATTATCGAAAATTTTTAATCATCTATGGCAGACCAACTGTAAATATGAATCTCTCCCACAATTTACAAAGTCTCTTACCTATTACAGTATTTTTAATAGAAAGACATAATCCTTCCTTTATTTTATATTTTAAAAATGAAGAGTAACTGGGGGCTGGAGAGATGGCCTAGATTGGTTTAGAGCACGCCATGCTCTTGGCAGAGGACCCGGGGTTCGATCCCAGCACCACATGACAGCTGAGAACCCATCTTTATATCCAGTTCCAGGGGGGAACTGACACCCTCTATGTGACCTCCAAGGCACTGCACAGACACGGGTCGCACAAACCCTACATGCAGACAGGTACATTCACTGCACATAAAAAAATAATAATTACTCATAATTAAAAATTTCCCTTTCAGGATAAGTGACTTAAAATTTTTAAAACAACCGGATATAAATAACAGCTAAAACATCAAACCAGGGAAAATATTAAAATATAACTATGGCGTTTAGAAATAGTAAAAGATTAGCATTTTTTGTAGTCATATCCCAAGGGAAAAAAAAAGGAGTATGCCCCCCATCAGAGAATACTCTTCCATACATGATTAAAATCATTATGTAAGGCAGCAAAAGGGCTCTGTAGGATACTGTAACATATTGAACTGTTCCAGTTATTTCATTCAATTCTGATTTTTCTGTCTTCTTTCAACTTTTTAATCATACCTTCTTTCAGATCTTTGAGCATCTTTATAATTGTTATTTTTAAATCATCCTCTTAATCATCAATGTGGTTGTAATTCTCAGGAAACATATATGCATTATTACTACTAGCGGAGGTCATCATTTCTTGGTTTTGCACATTTTTTAAGTTTAATTTTTAATTAATTAATATAATTTTTTAAGGGATTCTACAATACATGACACAATTGTTTGCAGACTGCATTGACGTCACGTTATGTCACATACAATCCGGGGTAAATTGTGTGCATTTTGCAAGTATCTATGATGCAAATATTGTTGAACCAACCCAAGGTTTGCCCATAGACCGAGTTGGAGAAGCTTGTATGCACAGACATTTGATCAAGCAGGAGTCCAGACATATTCCTGTAGTCTCATGAATTCACCCCTATCCTCCACACCCTTACAAATCTTACCACGCCTCCTCTTCCGCAGTTTGTTCCCGGGCTTTGGGAAAGGGGCACACAGTGGGTGAGAAGAAAAACAGTCTAATTATTCTATTTGGAGTGTTCATTTTTGGACTCCAGTCTGTTTCAGCGTTGGTTCCTTTCATGGATTGACACAAGCTTTCCCAGTGTCCATATACCCTCTTTTCAGTCACATAAATTAACAAAGCACAAGCTATTGGATGGTACAGGCATTTTAACAGTAACCCACTTATTATGTCAATCCTAAGCTGTGAGCATGAGACACAGATGCTTGGATGCATGGCTTAATCCGCAAACTGTGGTTTTTCTATAAAGGGTGGACAAGTTTCTTACTGTGGCTCAACAACATCGCCCAACCACCCGAGGACACAAGCCTGTGGCATCAGCTGTGTAGTTATTCCTCCAAGGAGAGTAAGCTACATACCAAAGTATTGGATATATATATAGACACTTGGCTTGGCGCCACTGTTGCACAGTATCTCAGGCTGTTGAGGTGTAGCTGATATTGACGAGGGAGTCTTGCTTGTCTCAGGGAGACCATATTTTCTGTATAAACTCTTTAGTGGGCCTTTGGTAAGCTCTCTAGTAGCCTTTTCAGAGGCCAGTTGTAATGCTAGCAAGTGACGTCTCATAACATTTTCAGTGCCACACCGTCTTCGACAACAGGACTTACTGCCTTTCTCCTTCATATATCCCACTATAGGCAAAAGGCCTTTATAATTTGGGGGGAGCAGGTTTGAATCCCCTAGCAACATCTTCTAGGCAGAATAATGTCATTGCTGATGTCAGAGTTTCCTGTAGTAATATATTTTGCTTATTACACAACTTATAAACACTTACTATTGAATTTGGCTCTAGTTAGGGAATATCTCTTTCACAGTTCCTATGCCTATCAATCAAGTTAATACTGTTATGCCTGTTTTATAGGAAATTACCAACTGTAACAGTTGGCTATTTACAGTTAGGGAGTGGTTTCATTACCATCATGTTTTTCTTTTTCCAAAAAAAGGGGGAGAGGTAGGAAGGTTTCTCAACATGGAAGGAAAATTCGTTAGGGTCTATTATAAAAGTTAACCCATAATATTATTCAGAGAGATGCTCAGTGTCGTGACTCAGGCATCTGAGGTTCCTCATCCTATGTTCAGATGGGTAACCTCTGCTGGCATTCCCCAGTTTACCTGCACAGCCATAAGTCGATGTTTTCAGAGCATTTAGATTGGGTATTTTACCTGTGAGAATTAAAATTCCTCCCATTGTTAGTTTCAGATCAGAAAAATTGAAAATTTATCAATAGGATTGGACACAGAGTTTCCATTTGTATCCCAGAAAGGATAGTACCCCACCCCCACCATCCCTCTTTTTTTTTTTTTTTTTTTTTTTGGGTTTTTATGTTTTGACCTATAGATGCCTAAGTGGTTCTGCACATTTTTAATGAGACCTAGCCATCTGGACTTGTGTCATTGATGGTGTCTCTTGGTATGTGTAGGTGATCTTTTCTCTGTTTTTTGGGGGGTTTGTATCTTTATTTGCCATCTCCCCAAATAGTCAGGAATGGCCCAGGAGAAGGGTACTTGGAATCCAGTCTCCAGGCCAATTTATGTTGATATGAGATTGGTATGTAAGAATTGGACTCAGCAACTGAGGAAGGAATTCAAGGAGACTTCCCACTCACAATAGCCTCAAAAACAATAAAATACCTAGGAACAACCTAACCAAAGACACCAAAGAACTCTACGACAAAAATTTTAACCCTTAAAGAAAGAAATGAAGCATAGAAGATGGAAAAACCTCCCTGCTCATGGATTGGGGAAAATTAACATGTAAAAATGTCCATTCTATCTACCCAAACTCTGGTATAGATTTAACGCAATCCCAATTAAAACCCCAAGAGTTTCTTCATCACAGGCTTGGAAAAAAATGTCCTTAATTTCAATTTGGAAAAACAAAAACAAAAGACAAAACAAAAAAACAAACCTGAGTGAAAAGGAACAAGACAGGGGGATCTCTATACAAGACTTCAAAACTATACGACAGGGCTATAGTCACAAAAAAGACTTGGTACTGGCACAGAAACAGACCGTTGACAAATGGAACAAAACTGAAGATCCAAATTGAGCACATACAATTCAGCCATCTCATATTTGACAAGGGGGCCAAGGAAGAACATGGGAAAAAAAAAAGCATTTTCAGCAAGTGGCGTTGGCAAAACTGAATCACCACTTGTAAAAGATATGAAATAAACCCCTACCCCTCAACCCTGATCAAAAGTCAACTCCAGATGAAGTAAGAACCTCAACGTGAAACCCCAACCTGAGGCCATAGAAGATAAAGTTGGCAGCAGACTACAAAACATAGGCAAGGAGAAGACTTCCTAATTCAGACAGCAGCTGCGCAAGAATTAAGGTTGACAATTGACAAATGGGACCTCATTAAACTCAAAGCTTTTGTACATCAAAAGAAACAATCAAGGAAGTGAAGAGAAATCCCAGAGTGGGAGGAAACCTTCACTGCAAGAAACTGACAAAACATTGATTTCCAGAATATATAAATACTGAAAAAAACAAAGGAAAGAAAAAACAAATGAACCCCTCAATAGATGGAGCAAAGAGCTGAAACGAGAGACTTCACGAGTGAGGAATTAGAGATGGTTAGAAACATCTTAAAGTGTTCAAACATCACGTAGATCATTAGTACGGAAATGGCAAATCAGAACCACTGAATAACCTGATAGCAATCTTACTCCAATAAGAACGGGCTAGGATCAAGAAAACAAATGATACCAAGTGCTGGAGAAGGCTTGTGGGGAAAGAGGAGCACTCATTCACCGGGGTGGCAATGTAAACTCATACAGCCTTACTATGGAAAGCAGTGTGGAGAACCCTTGGAAGACTTGGAATGAACTTGCCACCTGACCCAGCCATACACTCCTGGCATTGCCCACAAGACTGCATCCTACCACAGAGATACATGCACGGCCATGTTTATTTCAGCTCTCTTCACATAGCAAGGAGCTGGAACCACACAAATGCCCCTTAACACTGATGAGTGGATAGAATAATGTGGTACCTCTACACAATGGAGTCTATGCAGCAGTAAAAAAGATGACATCATAGGCTTGCAGAAAAATGGCTGGAGCTAGAAGATATGCTGAGTGAAGTAACACAGTCCCAGAAAAACAAAGGACGAATGGTAGCCCTCATCTGTGGATGCTTAGTGCCAATTACATAGTTGTAAGTATTTCTTGTGCACAGCCCCTTGAGCTTTTGTCCAAGTAGTTGGGAGTGATGCATATTGGAAACAACAACAACAGAAAGGACTGCATCAAAGAACTATCTGAAATGGTGAACTTGTGCTCAAAACAGTCAACTTCCACATGGAGAATTTTGAGAGAGACTGAGAAAGAGATGGAAAGCATGTTTGGCAGAATGCATGAGCTCTGGTGGTGGGGGCGTAGGGTGGGGGACATGGGTCTAGATTTGATTAGTAACATAATCTTGTACAAAAAAATACATATAATAAAAAAAAAGAAAAAAAAAGATTGGACTCAGCTCAGAGAATAAACTGAGGGAACTCCCAATTCTGTGGTGTGCAGGGGTCTGAGAAACCAAGCAGACCTGAGAGTTGGCAAGTGCAGGGAGATCTGGGAAAGGTAACTGATCTGGATGGGAGAGTTTGCATGTCTGGGCTATGCAGGGAGAAAACGGGTATGAGATCTGTGGTGGCAAGTCCATGATTGGGAAAGGGAACTGGTCTGTTTGGAGAGTTTGCATGTCTGGTGCATGCAGGAGCAAAGCAGTTCTGAGACTTGAAATGGCAGGGCACAAGGGGGAGGGCTGATTGAGGAAAAAGCAAGTATATACTCTTTTTTTTTTCCTTTGGACAGATTCTCAGTGTAGACACATCTGGACTTAAACTCAGTAAGTAGATAAGACTAGTCTTGATCGCTCAGAGATTTGCCTGCCTTTGCCTCCTGAGGATGTGGATTAAAAGCCTAGGCACCACATTGTACAAATACATATATTATTAACCATATCTGACATACCTGATAAATTGTACTTGTTATTCTGAGCTGAACCATAGACATATTTTTGTTTATTTTACTTTGACTTACATTTTCTGAGATTGAACTTTTTGTCAAAGCTGGAGTATTGTCATGAACTATTTTGTAATGATTATGGCATATTCTTTTTCATTTTATTTACTTCTCTATTTTATGTGTATGAGTGTTTCGCCTTCATACATGTTAGTGCATCTGTGTTATCCAATGCCCATGGAACCAGATGATGGCATTGATTCCCATGGAACTGGAGTTAAGAAAAGTTGTTAGCCTCCATATGATTGATAGGAACCAAACCAAGGTGCTCTGGAAGAACACCCAGGACTCTTAACCATCTGAACCATCTCTCCAGACCTGATGACATCATATTTTCACATCTTTGCTTCAGCAATATTTGTAAATCTGTTAATGTTTGCATCTTTATCAGACTCTTGTAAAATCCTTGCATGTGTCTCCAAGTACACATGTATCTACATTAAGCTTCAGAATTCTAACGTTAGAAGTTTGAGTCAGGCAATAATCTTAGAGAAATGGTTTGTAGTTATCTAATAAGATTAGAACCATCTATCAACTGTAATGTACTGTGGACACCATCCTATTCATTTCTAATTGTCATCCATCTTAATCTCTAGGTCAGGATTTATGTTCTGTGTCTTTTCCCTACATTTATAGTTTGTAGCATTTCTCTAAATCTGCCATGTTACTGTTTTGTAGATTCCAGAACTCCACTGAAGCTTTTCACATTGTCTACCATCAAATTAAACTCAAGAGACAGTTTAAACCAGAGTTGGATGACTTTAATGGCTGTACATCTACTGAATGTGTTTCTGTTGTCTACTATTTCTCTTTTATGCTGTTTTATGTTGCATATCAAGTTTATGTCAGAATAATGTGATAATTTTCTTTCTCTCACACACACACACACACACATACATACATACACACTCAAATGCACACACAGATGCAAAGAGGCGCAATCAATTATACATCCACACAAAAAAAACTTTAACATAATTTGGAGGGTGGGGGAGACCTATTACCTTCAAAGACTGATTATAAACTTGTCTTCTACTTAAAAACAAAAAGATTTATGCATGAGCCTTATGTCATTTTAGCTCTTGTTATGTGCTGCAACCTTTTTCTCTCTTGTATGTGTGCTTTGTATTCTTCTACATTACCTTCCACATATCAGTCCACACATTACATGTCTCGACATGATCACTCCTTAGAATATATCCTGTGTTCTCTTGTCCTCATTAGCTGTCAGAGGTGCATTGAGATGACAGAATACCCACGTGACTCACCTATGGTAAAATCCCTTTTAATCTCCTCCTCAATTCTGGTCAAATTATTCTTCTTTATGTGGCTGGCTAGATGTTTATCTTTTTTATTGTTGTTCTAATTTTATTGAATTTTGTATATTTCATATACAATATATTTTTGTAGCATTAAAAATTTTCACATTATTGTTAAGGGATGATAGTACAGTTTTGTCAAGTAGTCAATGTTCAGAAATTATAGAAAATATAGAATTTCAAATTTATATTCTAAGATATAATTCTATCAGACTACAGTGCAATAAAGCTCAATATCAACATCATTATAAGCCCTGACACCTACAAGAACACATGAAGAATAAACAACACACTCCTGAATAATGAATAGGTCAAGGAAGAAATTAAGAAACAAATAAAAGCATTCATGGAACTAAGCAAAAATGACAATACATGTATTCCCTCATCTTATTTATGTCATGAAAGATTGTTCTTTTTCCTTCAACTATAACAGACATTTTTGCTAGGTAAAGTATTCTGGGTTGGCATCTAGAGTCATTTAGAACAGGAATTACTTTGGTCTAAGCTCTTCTGGCTTACATCATTTGCATTGAAAAGTCAGCTGTAATTCTGATGGGTCTCCCTTTATATGTGACTTGTTTTTCTCTTGTTGCTTTCAATATTATGTGTTTGTTTTAGGCATCTAGTGTTTTCACTCTGATAGTTTTCACTCCTGAGGAATTTCTTTTCCTGGATTGTCTATTTGGTGTTCTGTGTGCTTCTTGTATTTGTATGGCTATGTCTTTCTTCAATTTGGGGAAATTTTCTTCTATAATTTTGTTGATAATGATAGTGATCTGGTCAGTATCATTATCCTGGAGTCTTCTCCTTCCTCTATACCTATGATGTATAGCTTAGGTCTTTTCATGATGTCCCAAATTTCCTGATTGTTCCATTTCTGTGTTTGTGGAACTTTTAATAATCTTTGCTTCAGCTTTCCAGTACTTCCATATTATCTTCCAGTATTGATATTCTATTTTCTACTTCATTCATTCTGTTACTAAGGCTTTCTTCCATCCTTTCTTGTTTGCTGTATGAGTGTTTGGTTTCTTTTTCCATTTCAGCTTGAGTTTTCTTCAGCATTTCCACCTCTTTCTGAAGTTTATCATTCTCTTATTTTAGCCTATCTTTGTCTCCTTCTAGTTCTTTAATTCATTTGTTGTCTTTTAAGTTCCTTGAATTCTTTGAGTAAGTTTATGACAGTTATTTTAAGAGTGGTGTTCTTGATCACTTCTTGGGAGTCTCCATTGTAGGGCTCCACTAAAAGATTGGTAGTATTTAGAGGGGACTTATTATTTGGGTTTTTCATGTTATTGTTTTTTCATTGTGATTTTGGCATGCGGATTTGTTTTGTGGTTTGTATTCTGTTGAGTTGAAAACTGACTTTAATTTTCTTCATGCTTCCATTTTCTTCTTATTAGTTATGAAAGGCTTGTTGGTCTAGGCTTCAGGTTTTCAGTTTTGATTTTGTACTGGAGGGACCAGCTAGTTCTCACCCTTCTAGTCTTGTGCTTCTCCAGGGGCCCAGGACAGGTAACAATCAATTTGACTCCACATGAGATAAGCCTATGGGTTCCTTGGAGCTGCCTGTAAGCCTCTGCATCTGGGTCCAGGGGCAGAAAAGCTCAGCCTGGGGCCAGATGAGTAGCTCAAGGTGTTCCTAGTAAATGGGTTGAGATTCTGGAGTATCACAAGAGCTGATCGGTATTGACCTCTGAGCTTCTGTCTCACCTTCTGGGTGCAGAGTTGCTATCATGGGAGTCCGGCCTCAGTGTGTGTGGGTAAGGCTCTCTCTCTCACTTGTCAGTAGCCTGCTACTGAGAACTGGTTCTGCTGAGAGCTGAGCCAGCTTTGGAACTGGTCCATGGATGAGCCTCTGAGTGGGTGGGAGTACCTTTCCTTACCTACTGGGAGCTGGGAGTAGGCAGTTGGAGAAGATGCTGGGGGCTTGGAACTACTGGTGGATCTGTCCCTTCCTACTGAATGCACAGGCCTCTGTAGGTGCTCATGGTTTTATGAAAATTTTGTTCCTTCCGTGTTTGGAAATATTCTTCAATGAATTTTTTTATCTTTTCACTATTATTATTTGAACTGCTTAACTTAGAGCCCATTTGTTGAAGCATATTATCCTACATGGTAAGAATTTTGCCTACTTTTCCAAATTATTTTCGCACTATCGGTCTCCAAGAACAATAAAGATGGATGCATGTACACAAAATGAAAGGATAAACATTGTAAATATTGAATTTAAAACCATTTATCTGTTAGTGATGACAAGATCAATTTTCAGTTAGCCAAATCTAGTGAAGGGTTTTGTTTATTCCTGCTATTGATAGATGCTCTGAATAAATTAATTTATTCAAAAACAAAAATTAGCTTTCATTGGAGTGAAGTAGATAACTTAATTTTGACAATGAATTGATTAGAAACACCAATACAAAACTCACCACTTTGGTACATATATTCCTTCAAATTGTGGGAGCTGGGAGGTTAAAACAGTTTTCTTTTAGCGTCTCTTCACATGTGGGTATATCCTTTTGCCCTGAACTCAGTTTTCATCAGCTTCTCCCTAGGACTTTCACCCACCAGAGAAGAATAACTCATCACACCAGAAGCAATTAGAAACTGCACGGACAGGCATTTCTTTATATTGTAACCAAAGTTTATTCTAAATTTCTATTATGTTTCCCAAAATATTTGCTCTCCCTTAATATTTAACATCACCTTTCCATCTTTTGGTATAATGAAGGCATATAAATTTCTATACTTTGTAGAACATTTGTATTTATCATATTTCTTTTATCTTCATTTATATGATAAATTTGAATAATTTTTCTCCTATTACCATAGTTGTAGTAAATTTATTTGATAGATTCAAGCCCCTAGAGGGTGGAAAGTTGTTTCTCCCATATAGCAACAACACTTTTAATAATTAAGGAGCTATGTAACAGTGATTTAAAATATGGTTAGATGTGTATCAAATTTTTCACAAGCTATAAAGATACTTATCTACAGTATAGGCAAATCTTAGTTCTTATCTATAAATCTATAAAGATTTTCAACAATATATTAAATATCAAATTTAACATATGGCCACTATATACACATAAGGAGAAAAGAAAGAAAGCACAAGAGGAGATTAAGAAGAGTCAAATATCAGAATGCATGAAATCTGGTGGGATAGACTATGAGGGGTACAGATAAGAGGAGGGTCTAAATATAATAAAGATGTATCATGGGAAATGCACGAAATTCAATTGAAGTGTTTTTTTTTAATATTTTATTTATTGTTTTTATTTTATGTGGATGATTGCACTGTCTGCATTTATCTAAGGGCATCATATCACCCAGTGCCTGCTGAAGTCAGAAAGTGTCTGATCCCCTGGAACTGGAGTTACAGATAGTTGTTAGCTACCATGTGGGTACTAGGAATTGAACCTGGGTCCTCTGCAAGAGTATTCAATGCCGTTAAATGCTCAGCCATCTCTCTCTAGCCCTGGAATTCAAGAAAAATAAATTTTAATTAAAAAAATAGAAGAGTCAAAAATACATGTGGGTTTCAAATTCATTTGGATTGAAGTAAGTAACTTGTCTTTTTCCTTCTATGAATCATACCTCTTTGGATTTTATTAAACATACTGGGTCAGAGAAGTAGAACAGAAGTCCTTGTCTGAAGGATGCTTCATGTGGCCACTTGACTAGAGCATGACTTGAGGTGTAACCAGTTCTCATTTCCTTCCAACAGTCTTTGTGACCATTTGGTGTGAGAGTTGATTATAACTTATTCAGTGAAAGTTTGTTTATTTAGCCTAATGAACTTTTCCCTGTTCTAAGCACTGAAGATAAGGTGAAGCATAGGGAAAACATCCTCAAGAGTCCACAGACTGAGTTAATAAACAACACATGTGTCATACTTAATCAATAGAAGGTGCTAGGAAAAGAAGTGATAAAGAAGGCCAGGAACTAGTTTTATACTTGTTAGCCACTAGAAATCCTCCCCTAGGCAGAACTGAATACCAAGAATTCAAGAGGGAAAGTCTTTCAGGCTGAAATGGCAGCAGGTTCAGAAAGGTGGAAAGGCTCCCATGAGGGAAGCACAGACAATGAGAAGTGGGGTGGTGGGATGGTGGGGTGGGTGGAGGTGACCTGAACGAGATGAAGTTAGAGAAATTCAGCCTTCTATCCCACAAGCGATTCAGATTGCATTCTAATTAGAGTTGGAAGCAACTTGTCCATATTAAGTAAGGAAGAGTTAAGATTAACTGAGTAGCTTTGCAAAATATCACAACTCTCTGAAAAGTAGGCTGTGATATTAATAAGGATCAAAGCAGAGAATGGAAGATTTTGTAGTTACCTAAATGATCTTTATCAGTTGAAACAATCAATAATAAATGAAATTATTTTCAAATGCCTATTACGTTTAGGCTTTGAACTCTTCCCTTTGATTGTTCTACTGTTTATAGCCATTTTCTTAATTTTATTTATTTATTTTTTGTATGTGTACGAATGTATTGTCTGCATGTAGGTCTGTGCGCCCATGTCGTGCAATGCCGCGGAGGTCAGAAGAGGGTCTCGGATTCCCCTGGAACTGGAGTTCTCCTGGAATTGGAGTTACAGACGGTTCTCGGCCGCCATGTGGGTGCTGGGGATCGAACCCAGGTCCTCTGCAAGAGCAGTCGGTGCTCTTAACCGCTAGGCCATCTCTCCAGCCCATTTATAGCCATTTTTTAGGAACTTCAGGCTACCTTTCACATAAAAATTATTCAACATAATAACCATAACACTGGCATTCTCCACTATTAGTTTTAACATTAATATATATCATATATATGCTACATTATATATACATGTATATAAGTATATACTCACTTTATAAGTTCCTTATTTTCTCTTATATGTTATAGATCAGTAATGAAGAGAATAATGTTATTACATATTTTGTGTTATTATAGGCTTTCTTCAGGAAAAGTGTACACTCACATAAGAATTAACTCAAGCTTTTTGAAAATTCACAAACTACCTAAACCACAATTTTTTAAGGTCAATCAAGATACTTGACAATGGGTATCTGTGATAATTTTCTAAATGTATCTGTCTCACACTAAAATAGTTAATAGTTATTTGTAATATACAATGATAAACATACAAATTCAGAAGTACTTCTAAAAAAACATTATGATTCAAAAAATAAAAATTTCAAAGCAAAATAGCCACAGTCTGGAATCACTTGATCATCCTAAGATAGCATCTTAGGATATATGCTTCTTCACATAAAGCATTTTAATAGGATGATCAAATAGAATTAAAATAAAGAATGCATTTCAATTGTTAAAATAATATAAAAATAATTTCTCTTATAGGAACTAGTACTCAACAAGGAAATAATTATTATAAAAATTAATTTGCTTTGTAATGTTATCTTGAAAGCTAGAAAATGAAATGACTGAAATACATTTTATTTTAATAATTATAAAAATATAAAAATGAGTATTGATGAACAATTTCTGTGATAGGATCATATGCATGAAGACCATGTGATGGCATCACCTTAAATTTAATACATACCATAATTGGACATTTCTAGTGAGTATATTATCATAAACTTGTATTTCCTTGAAAATAAAACCAGAAAAATAAACAGAAGAAAAGAGGACTCCTTTCTTTTACAGGAACTCTCAGTTAAAAATCTGTAAATAGAACTTTTAGCATATGCATTTATATTTAACAATGTCCTAACCCCAAATGATCTTTTAAATACAAAAATTTGATTTTCTTGATAGGAAAAGTGAAAATATTCATTTGAATTCACATTATTTTGAAAATATCACTCTCAGAAAAATCTAAAAATTGTAGTTGCAGGAGCTATAGTTACTGGGTTTGTGAATGTACTAAGAACCATTATTAGGCAATCTGAGATTTTTTTTGTAATATTTCAAGTATTGTAATTTTTAAAAGTAAAGTATGGACAGCACTGCCTACCCCCCTCAGTAATAGATGAAATAATAACAAGATTTTTTTTATTTTAATAATCCTTAACATGTATTTTTTTATTTTATCCTATGTGTATGAATGCTATGTTTGCATGTATGTGAGAGTACCCATGAAGGACATGCCTATGGAGGTCAGAAGAAATCCCCTGGAACTGGAATTACAGACAGTTGTTAGCCACCATGTAGGTGCTGGGAACTCAACCTGTGACCACTATAAGGGCAGATAATGCTCTTTTTTTTTTTTTTTAAGATTACAGATACCTTTTTATTTTTTTTAATTTTATTTATTTCTGTATGTGTATGAATGTACTGTCTGCATGCAGGTTTGTGCACCCATGTCGTGCAATGTCACGGAGGTCAGAAGAGGGTGTCGGATTCCCCTGGAACTGGAGTTCTCCTGGAATTGGAGTTTCAGAAGGTTCTCGGCCACCATGTGGGTGCTGGGGATGGAACCCGGGTCCTCTGTAAGAGCAGTCGGCGCTCTTAACCGCTAGGCCAGCTCTCCAGCCCAGGGCAGATAATGCTCTTATGCTCTGAGATATCTCTCTAGTCTCCAGAATTTTTTCTTTGATATAAACAACCCAATAATATTTGTGGGAAAATTAAAGGTTAGTAAATGGCAACAAATATATTTATATAAGCAAGTCATAAATCTGTTAAACTATTAACAAAACTAAAATGCATAGGCTTTGTTCTTTATACAATGCATGCAATACATTTATAAATTTCATGATTAGGTTTTAAAAAAATCAGTACATAATCTTGAATACATTGAAGGAGATAACTTTGTAAAGCACACATTCTGAAAATATACATGAAATGAGTACCTTTTACCAGCAAAATATTCTTTATTCTAAAAGTTTGTTATAGTCATTTACTGGCAAATACTTTCCTTAGGAGTGTATTTTTATGACAGCAAAAATACTCCATATGTATAAAACTCAGTTCCCTTACTAATGAATTTATAAACATTCTTCTATATACAGCCCATTCTTTTTGTTTTTCTTAGACACAAGAGAGATGAAAACTCCATTATGAGAAGAAAAGACTTACCATTGGCTTTGAATACAGTTATTTTATTTATAGATTGGTTCACAATGTGGTTTTGTTTATAATTTTTCATTAAGTCAGTATTGAATGGATATAACTGTACTGCATTATCTTATGAAAACATTATTTCATTTTACATAATTCTTTCCTATCCATTAGGTCCCAAATCTCAGAAAATAAATTTAACTTGAGTCTGGTATTGAAAAAGGGTGTTACCTCATCACATTTTCCATGATCAAGTCTCTCTTGGAAAAAAATAACCTTTGTTGTTAATATGGACCATATCTAAATGTAATTTAGACTTGAACAAAATATATGTTACTATTTACTCCTGTATCAGAAGTCTTAGAAAGAAAGGGGGGGGGGACCATAAGGAGAATTTTCTTGCACCTTAGTAGAAATAATTGTGTACATCCAATTGTCACAGCAAAGGAGTGGGGAATATTTAAATAGTATTAGTCATAAGACCAGAGACAAATATTTAAGCAAAGAAATTGACTTGACTTGTAGTTAAGAACTATTGGTTAACCTTAAGAGAGACCATTCAATTGTACAGATCTCCTGTACTATTCCCAAATGTGAATCCCAAATTCTGTAGAAGCTGCATATCACCTAACTGCCATTTTATTTTTCTGACTTCAATAAATGAACAAGATGTGAGCCAAGTCCCCAAAGTGACCAGTTCTCCTAGCAAAATAAGTCCCCTTTTCTTTGTCCCTTATAAGGAACGTAACCTACAGTGTTGTGAGTCAAACTACTTTTCATTTTCTGTTGGTTCTTTACCTCATACCTAGCTTACCATAGAAAAACGGACTTGTACATAATGCACAGTGCAGCACCTTTCTATACTTTCTTAACAGATGGAGAAGAGCCAATTAATTCTTTAAAGTCAGTGTGCTAAAAGGTTTTTTTGTAAAGAGGCAGAGGTGCACAGGATGCGACTTCCTGCAAGGGACTAATGAAAGCTTCAGAGGGCAGCTTTTCCAAACGGCTCTTGAAGCAACCCCACAGGATGCATAGGAGTCAAGAGAAAAAGTCACAACAGCAATACGAACTACAGAGCAGAAGCAGGGTCATCAAAGAAAGCTTTAGTATTTGAGGCATGAATTGTCTATAGAAACTGAACCTCAGATCCAGAAATAATTGAATATGGAGGAAACACCCAACCAATTCCCTAGGGTGCTATCCCAAGTAGTATGAAATCTCGCGGAAAGGAAGGCACCTAGCAAGAACTTCAGTAAGACATTTTTTTCTTTAAAAGAATAGCATGTACTAAAATCTAGATCTAGGATTGGGAGAAATGGCTCAGCAGTTAAGATCCCTGGTTGCTCTTGCAGAGGACCCAGGTTCAGTACCCAGCACCCACATGGTAGTTAACAGCCATCTGTAACTCCAATTCCAGGAGAATCTTTTGACCTCCATGGGCATTGCATGACATGGGTTCACTTACCTACATGGGAGCTATACAGTCATACACATAAAACAAAAATAATAAAATTTTTAAAAAGTCTAGATCAAGCTATCATGTTAGTAGTGTCATTAATTCCAGTACCTCTGGGGGCGGGGGTAGGGTGGGGTGGGTGGCACAGACAGGTGAATCTCTGTAAGACTGAGGCCAGTCTGTTCTGCATACCAAAATCTATAACAGTTGGGGCTACAGAAAGACTCTCTCTCACAAAGATTAAAAAAAATCTAGAACATTTTTTATATCAAGTCCTCACATTAAAAAATGAAAAAAATCATAGATTAATGCATCTCTCAACTGTGATGAGAGAAACTTTCTTATACAACAAATCAACAAATGGTGATCAACACAGACACAACACAAACACAAGAGGCAGGAGATTGCTTATTCCTAAATAAGAAACCTACTATCAATCCTCTGCCTACTAAGGCTCAAAGAATCATTGTGGAAGTAGAAAAACTGTAAGAGCCAGAGGTGGTGGACGACCATAGGGAAACAGTTTTTCAGACAGCTGGTGAGTTACTCAGTTTAACTCATAGCAAATGTGACAGCATGCACAAATCCTATGTCATTACATCTCTCAAGTCTTGCCAGAGATCCCAAAATCATCATCATGCACAGACTAAAAGACTGCAGAGTACTAAGCCCTAAATGGGACAGCTTTATTACACTCTCTTTTACCAAGGATTGGGATCCTTGTGAAAGAGGGAGCTGAAAAAATTGTAGTAACATTTGGGGAACTTAGATGAGATGGGATAGTCCTTTGGGAAAAATTAACAACAATAATAATAATAATAATAATAATAATAATAATAATAATTAATAATAGGGGCTGGAGAGATAGCCTAGCAGGTAAGGGTGCTGACTGCTCTGTGGCACTAGAGATCTTACTATTGGTGTGAGAAGGACATAGAGAGGTTCACAACCCAGGAAACTGATTTTGTTAAGACAGTATGTTATGTGAGGGGTACAGATAGGGAAGTGGGAGTAAATATGAACAAAGTTTTTGACATCAAAAATAAGAATAAACTTTATTCATGCTTTCTAATCTCTTATCTTTTTAAAAAGTCAACGTAGGGGTTGGAGAGATGGCCTAGCAGTTAAGAGCGCTGACTGCTCTTGCAGAGGACCCAGGTTCAATCCCCAGCACCCACATGGCAGCTGAGTGCTGTCTTTAACTCCAGTTCCAGGGGACTCTGACACCCTCTTCTGACCTCTGTGGCATTGCACGACACGGATGCACAAACCTACATGCAGAGAGTACATTCATATCATAAAAACTAACATTTAAAAATAATAATTATAATAATTAATAATAATAGAGGATATAAAGATAGGAGCTAGAAGGGGGCTGGTGGAGATGATGGAGAAGTTCTAAATATTGTTAAAATACATTATATGAAATTTCCAAAGTCATAGTTATATATGTAAAAAAAAGAAAATTGAAAAATTTGAGATCCTCATCCAAAAACATATGTATAACATATACATGGGAAATGCAATTATGAGTGACATGTGTTAAGATTATAAAAAGTTTTTAAATTATATTTGTTATTTACTTTGTGTGTGTGTATATCTGTGAGCACATACATGTCAAGCCACACCTGTGGAATTTCAGTGGACAACTTGTAGGATTCTGTTGTCTCCTTCTACCATATGAGTCCCAAGGTTTGAACATAGGTCAGTAAGCTTGGCAATAAGAACTTTTTTTTTAGAGTTTTTTTTTAAATTTTTTATTTATTTCTGTATGTGTATGAATGTACTGTCTGCATGCAAGGTTGTGCACCTGTGTCGTGCAATGCCATGGAGGTCAGAAGAGGGTCTCGGATTCCCCTAGAACTGGAGTGCTCCTGGAATTGGAGTTTCAGATGGTTCTCCGCCACCATGTGGGTGCTGGGAATCGAACCCAGGTCCTCTGCAAGAGTGGTCGGTGCTCTTAACCGCTAGGCCATTTCTCCAGCCCCGGCAATAAGAACTTTACCTGCTGATTCATTTTGTTGGTTCATAAGATTTTTAAAATGCTGTCTTCCATCTAATTACTATATCTAATCTCCTTCTTGGTCATTACAAAGGGTGTGGTGATGTACCCCTTTAATCCCACTACCTGAGATGCAGAGGCAGGGAGATCTCTGAGTTCAAGGCCAGCCTGATCCATATAGTGAGTTCTAGGTCATCTGGATATTTACAGGCATGATTTTTAAGTCTCCAAAATTCAATGATACAACAATTACTCTTTGCAGAGTAGGAATTATCTGCAAACTGGAGATACAATGAAGGTAGACAGGGGAAAGAAAATATTTCTGATTCATGACAGTGGTACACAGCTGTAAGAAAGTAGCCACAAGCATGGCCCATTTTCCTAAGATGTCATTTTTCTAGATATTCATCCGAATTCCCAGACAGTCTAGTTTTTCCTGTCTCCTGGTGGCATCAGCATGGATCTATGGATCTAGGCATTTTGAGACCTTGTTCCATTTCTATTACACCACACATAGGCCGTTCTACAGCCTCACCTCATGATGCACACTTTAGTACAAAGCCAAGCTCCCAGAGGAAATTTTCACTTAACTTTATTCACACCATAGCAATGCATACTAATACTTCTACCCTTTGGTTACAGTGGTTTGTAACCTCAAAGTGAAATTGGTGTTTCTTTAGCTTAGAATAGCCATGTTTTGCAAAGATTTCACCTCCTCTGACCATTATCTGGAGAGTGATTCAGTCAGATAGCTTTTAGGTCAGTGAAGTTCAATTAACTTTCTTCTCTTTTTTTCCCCAAATATCAGAGTTTTGTGATGCCTGTAAAACAATGTCTGTACATATGTGTTCATATATTTTGTTAGTTCTATATTTTTAAACATGGAAATATATTTCTGATATAGTTCCTTGGTTAATAACATATATCAGTTACTACATCATAGCTAGAATTTAAATAAATACAATTTTTTACTAATCATTAAATTGATATTAAGTCATCAGACCTTTAAAATTTTCAAGTGAAATCCAAAATTTTTAATTCCAAGAATTTATTAATTTGGGCACATATAATTTAAATTTGGTACATTTAAATATAGAAAACAGTTAAAATGAGATGTCTCTAGAGTAGTTACAAACAAGATCCTCTGTGACAGCAGGGACACATTGTATGCTAGAAATGGAATATTTCAATGAGGCTTCCAATTCTCTGGCTTATGGAACTACAGTGTTGGTAGTGCTATGTGTGTCAATAAGAAATTTTAGAATGAAAGATTGTGTAACTTTTTTTTTAATTGTCATGTTTGGCATGTTTTTGTTTTTTTTCATTATCCAGAATTATTATATCAATTCTGTAATGAAACTCAGCAAAGAACAGAGTCGAGAAATCAAGAGAGCAAAGGGCAGGTACTCATGTAGAAAGCACTTAACTGTAGAGGTTTTCTTAAATTAAAAAGCTCTATTATTTACAGTTTTATATCCAATAAAGTATAGACTATTGATTTTCCTTCATCTGCATGTCCATGGTAAATCAGTGGCTCTCCAGGAAGAAAGCAAACGATAGCGATGAGCATACAGTGAGAAGGTGGACATCTTCAAATGAGAAAGGGAATCCTTAAATAGAACACGATTCTAGTCCCCAGAACTATGGAAATGCATGCTTGTCTCATCTACCAAGATCAGTATTTTATTCTAACAACCCAAGAAAATAACACAATTTACTTGTATTACCTGTATGGGAAACTTAATACTAGCCATTTTTTTTAACTATGTTCCAAACTATTGATCTGAGGCCTTTCCAGAAACTTCAGAGTAAATCTTGTTTTTAAACATATCATATTTATTGACTGATGAAGAACAATGTGATATTTTACCCTATCGAACTAAAACTAATTTCAGCCTTTGCTGCTTATCTTTTGGTTCACTCACCAGAGTGACTTCTTTGCATCTAGGCTATACAGTGGGTTAAGAGATAGAAGAGTCAACCTGTAAACAGTTGGCAGTAAGCTGATTTTGAGCAATATAAGATGCTTTGGTAATAATGCCCCTAAACTTGCCAGAATCTCCACTTGGTATACTTACAGAATTCTCAAGTTTTGTAATGCTTCCTAAGGAGAAATATAATATAAAAGACAAAACACATGCAAGAAGGGCATGATTTGGATGCTAAAGGCAATGCCTCACTGATCCGTATTACAGGCGGGAAGCTCTCACTAACATTTTGTCTCTGGCTATATTCCAAATGGACAGAATTTGGAAGAGTTTCAAAGAGGATATCTGGGACAATGATGCAGATTCAGACTAAAATTAATGGTTTTGTGAAATGTCTGATTGCTAATTACATGATGGTAATCTCTGGTGCTCTCAAAATAGCTGCTGAGCCACACCAGAGAAGCTCAAAATGAAATCTCCCACAAATGTAAATTAAGACATCTAACAAATGAGGTAGAAACTAGACTCACTAAATATTAGTGAGAAATTCATAAATGTTGCTACGTAGGTTTTTAGCACATGCCTCACCCATAATTAGTATAATCTTAAGACATTTAAAAATAAGCTACCAAAAGGGTATCAAGATTTAGGTGCCTTCTGAACCTTTCCAAAGATCTACATGATGTTAATCACTAACAAAGAAAATGTCTTGTCATTATTCCCTAAATATCATGATAAATTGATTTTATTTTCCAGAGAGCAGTTGCTCTGATCATAATACATTAATTATTATTAATATTTTCATTTATATGTCACTGAGATAAATATTAACATTTTTGCTTGAATTTGTCACAAACTCATGAATTCCAGCTTTTTATAACCTCTGACTCTCAAAGTAAAACTAACTTTAGTTTAGATATAATGAAATTTTCATGGTATAAACAAAGAATAAATGAATATTTGATAAAAGTAATAACATATTTAGGCATGTCAGTAGAGTTAATCAATTTGGCTATGAAAATGAATATGGGGAAATCTAAGGATAAGTAGTGTTAGAAAAAGATTGATATATTTATTTATTTTTGTCTTTTGAGACAGGGTCTCCCTTTTAGTCTCAGCTGGCCTGGAGCTTGCTATGTAGACCAGGCTGGCCTTAAACTCACATAGATCCACCTGCCTCTGCCTCCTGAGTAGTGGGATTAAAGGTGTGCGCCACCACTTCCAGCTTTCATTTGTTACTTTTATTTGGAATTGCACAAAGTTATTTGGCTCCTAAGACAAACAGAAAGCTATATGTCACTAGATACAAATGCACACCTTTGGGACTGGAAAGATAGCCTAGCGGTTAAGAGTACCTACTGCTCTTGCAGAAGACCCGGGTTCGATCCCCAGCACCCACATGGCGGCTAAGAACCGTCTGTAACTCCAATTCCAGGAGAACTCCAGTTCCGGGGGAATCC
>VZQC01002594.1:1240272-1266340 GCA_009823505.1 Rhizomys pruinosus | reverse complement strand
TGTACTGTTCGCATGTAGGTTGGTGCACCCGTGTTGTGCAATGCCGCGGAGTTCAGAAGAGGGCATCGGATTCCCCTGGAACTGGAGTTCTCCTGGAATTGGAGTTTCAGACGGTTCTCGGCCGCCATGTGGGTGCTGGGGATCGAACCCGGGTCCTCTGCAAGAGCGGTCGGCACTCTTAACCGCTAGGCCATCTCCCCAGCCCCTCAACTGTCTTTTCTTAAGTTTCCAGCCTATGCCAGATAGTTTCCAGCCTATGCCAGATAGTTCTGATTTACCAGTTTTAAATTATTTTGGTTAGATTGTGTAACTTACAATTATATATGAAAAATCTTAAAACATCCACTCAAAAGCAAATCCTACATAATTAGTAATTGTCCAGAGTATCAAAAGAAGTAGCAGTAGGTAGCCCCTCCATCCCTCCCTGTCTTCCTCCTCCCTCCCTCTGTTGCTCCTCACTCCATTCCTCCCTCTGTCCCCCCATCTTTTGTTCCTTATTTCTATGGTTTCATTATACAGGGTCATGCTGTTTTGTCCACCCTTATCACAAACTCTGGATCCACCTTCCAGGTAATAAGACTATAAATACACAATATTGTACCCAGCTTCTTGTTTTCTTTCTGTATCAAGCTGAGTTCTACCTTCAAATCTTGTGGTGTTCTAACAGAGCTTTCATTCATTTTCCACCAAATAAGTCCATCAAATTTTCTCCCTCCCTAGAATCAACGGCCTATAGTCCTGACAAATAGACTCCATATCTCTTCCAGCATCAACTTGGAAGGAGCTAGTTATCAACAGCTGGCTTTCTGAGTTATGTTCATTACTATATGCATTTTCAGACTTCTAAAAACAAAATTCTCTGTGGTACTCAGTGTCCTTATAATAAATTTAATTTGGAGTCAGATTCTGATCCTTAAAAGATATTCTTCATTGATAGAATATTGATGTGTTTGCACCAACATATGCTCATTCTAAAAATCCTGCTATGTTCTGAATTAATTTTAGAAAAAGTAAAAGGAACAATTCCAACCTGAATCAGGCTTAGTGTATTGTATCAGCAGTTGCAGACCAAAGGGCACTCTTTAACAGTCTAGAGGCATAGAAAATGCTGCTGCAAAAGCCTGCTGCTTTTTAGCTGTATCCAATACTAAGAATGATGATACTTGTCACTATAGCATCTTCATATATGAGGGAGATAATGCATTTCATTGTTAATGTATTTGTCACACCTTATTCAAAAAGAAAATCTATGAATAGACTCAAAATTCTTGGCAGAATAAATCCTAAACTGATTAACTCTTTACCCTCTAATTCTATACCCAGCAGTAAAATGAAGATTGAAATAGCTGGATTTCATCAGAATGCCCATAAAATATCACAACTCTAAATAAATTCAAGAAGGAAATACAAAGAAACTGTGGGAAGGGAAGTCAGTAAGCAGCAATGGAGAGGATACCTCAGGTCTGTAGAATTGGCTGAAGAGATTAAATACTAAAATTATCAATTTACAGGATAAAGGAATGATGATAAAGGTCAGGAAAACTTCAGACCAGCTCTTCAGCTCAAATTATAATTTTTAATACTATCTCAGTCTGCAATATTCTTAACTTCATGCATAATCGTGATGAGACTATGAGCTAGTACAGTCAAACTCAGATGAAAGTACAGGCATGCATTAGAGTGGGTTTCACTTAGTGCTTTTTATCTATCTCCTGGCAACCTGGTATATTTAATCCTGACCTGACTGTTTTCAAATGTTGGGCCTCAGGGTCTGGGCTAACTGGCATAAGGGTTTGGAAAAGAAACACTTCATAAAATTTCCATGTATAAACTGAAAAACTTGTATGAAATTCACTAGTTGACTATGGTCATAAAGTTTGTTTTACTAGCCATCTGGTTGAATTCTGTGGAGTACAATGTGGTCTTCATGACAAAAGAAATGAAATACCAAAGGGGTATTTTTTAAATTGGAAAGGATAAAAAAGTTGACAGATTTTATGCAGTTCTCTGTAAGAGATTCCTCAATATTTTCCATGAGCTGTTTTACTTGCATTGAAGTACACAATGGTTGGATGTATGAGTAAGTGGCAAAGTGTTCATCGATGCCATCGCTAATCTGACGTTAATGAATAGTTACTTCCATAATTAGAATTGGAAGGGCTAATTTAGTTCTTATTATCTTCCCACTTGAAAGCAATTAGTGAATATCATACTAAAAATGTTTAAGAGCAAGTGCAAAGCCTGTATATTAGAAAGCTTCAAAAGAATCAGTGATTCATTTTTGTATTTCCAACATTTGACAATTAAATAAATATATCATAAGATTTTTCCCTGATTTGAAAATCACAGAACACATATGTATATCAAAACATCCTACAAGCATGTACAATTTTTATTATTAATTAAAACATAAAGAATGCATAATTTTGCAAAACTTACCAAAATAGAATAACAGCTACTGAGACATATTGCTGCTTTCTGGGGGGAAATCCTTTCTTTCCCACTCTAAGCAGTAGGACATGCAAAGGCAACATGAAATTATTTAAACAGCTGATTTACACATTCTATGCCACCAAATAATATACCGGGAAATACAAGCATCCTAAGAGACCAGAGAAAAACATTTTAGTTGCCTGGAATCATACATTTATTTCTTTTGTGACTTACTTTGCTCATTTCTATTTTGTTGTTTATGAGAGTAAATTCCATGTAAACCAAACATAAGTTTCAACTTTGATTAAATTTTCCCTGAACAGCATCATGAACAAATTGCTGTTTTATATATTGTGTAAGGGCAACTTTCTGACAGGAGACAATGCAGTTCTTAATAGTTTTTCAAATAATTCTACTTAATCTTGCAAGTACTGAAAGTTGATGGCCTTTTACTATGTAATGTTAGAATGTTATGTTATTTCTATTTATTTTCCTGGCTTTAGTGATATGAAGTTCTTTCAGCATAATGATACAGGTTTCTATGAAACCAGATAAGTTTTAACATAACTCAGTAATGAAATAATAGGACAAATTTAATGGGCTCTCACTGGTAAATATGCCCTTGAATAGATTCAGCTTATTCTAAATGTTTCATCTTACCATTACTATTAACAGACATCTTCTTTGGCCAAACCTACTTAGGTTCCTCTGAGCCCTCTTCCTAGTTCAGTCTTGACATTAACTTTCCTTCAGTTCAGCAAAGAATATTTTGAGCTATTAAATACTAGACCAACATACATTTGTATAAATCAAGGAGCATATATATTATTTAACATTACCAAATACTCATATATATATATATATATATGTGTGTGTGTGTGTGTGTGTGTGTGTGTGTGTATTATGACACCAAATATTATACTAAAAAGATATAACCCAAGAGTTCAGAAAAATCCATTTTAGTTTATGAGGGTCACTCATTTATTTTTTTGTATTTTATTTACTTTGATTATTTCCATTTTATTATTTACAATAGTGAACTAACACAACCCAATACAAGAGGTGCAGCTTTGAACACGTTAACGCCTTTCTTTTCTAGGGACCTCATGATGAGTTTGTCAGAGTGAATAATAGCTAAAGTAGAAATGATGGTAGCCACTGGTTCCTGAGATTTTTGATAGCTACACTTTTGTTTGTTCTAATCCTTTTGAGTTTCATTATCTCCATTAAGAACCCGAGCATCTTTTGCTGGGTGTGGTGGCGCACACCTTTAATCCTAGCACTGGGGAGTCAGAGGCAGGCGGATCTTTGTGAGTTCAAGGCTAGCCTGGTCTACAGAACAAGTTCCAGCATCCATGTACTTTATTCTATCTGATCTAATAATTACCTCTCCATCACTGCCTGTAAGATTCATTTCTACACAATAAAGCCTGTTTCCACATTCTAAGGTTGCTTTGGTAAACACAGACCACTGGGTAATTAAAAAGGCAGAGATATAGTTTGTCACAGTTCTCAAAGGTAAAAATCAAAAGTGAAGGTTTTGGCAAACTTTCCTGTGAGTACTCCAAGGGATAAGCCTTTCTCAGCTCTTGGTTTTAGGAATTTGCCCACAATTCTTAGTGGTTTTTGGCTTTTGGATGCGTCATTACCACGGCCATTGCTTGTCTTTTCCTTGTAAGCTTTCATGAGATTTACTTCCTATGTACATTGGTTTCTGTGTGTTATTTTACCCTATTCACATCAGTCATATTGGATAAGTATTCAACACAAAACTTCGTTTTATTAAACACATCTGTGATGACTCAGTTTCCAAATCAGCTAGCATTATGTGTTAGTAGGGACTAGAAATTTAATACATTGTTGTGCCAGTCTACAGTTCAACCCTCAACATTTACCAGCTAGGTTAATCAGCCTTTCCTTTCTGAGAGAAATAGTTTGAGGAATAAAATATTTACTTTGTGTCCCAGTTTCAGACATGAGTCATTTGTGCTGGATAGTTGTAGTTATCAACTTGACACACGGGTAGAGGGATCCTCTCTGAAGAATTTTGTCCATTGAACTGGCCTGTGGCCATGACTGGGGGGCATTTTCTTAATTGTTGAGTAATGTAGGAGGTGGTTCTGTACTGTATAAGAAAGCAGGCTAAGCACGGGCTTGGAAAGCAAAGTAAGCAGCTTTCCTCCGTTGCCTGTGTGCTTCAGGTTTTGCTTCCAGTTTCCCGCCCTGAGTTACTACCTTGGACTCCCTCAGTGATGAACTGTGACCTGGGAGATGTGAGCCAAATAGACCTTTGGCTACACAAATTAGTATTCATCAGAATGTTTTGTCACATGGATTGAAAGGAAATTGTTATGTGTTCCAGTTTTATCAGTGCATGGCATTTTTACTAACATATTAGATCTAAAATATTATTTTAAATTTCACTACATTGAAGTAAGGCTTAGTTGTGCAGTCCTGTGATCTCAGTACTTGAGAGAAAGAAGCAGGATTATCAAGAGTTTAAGAACATTCTCAGCTACAAATCAAGCTTGGGGCCAGCTTGGGCTACATGATATCCAAATTTAATCTCTGCCCACTATTCAAAACTTACTATACTGGGCTGGAGAGATGACCCAGTGGTTAAGAGCACCGACCGCTCTTACAGAGGACCCAGGTTCAATCCTCAGCACCCACATGGTGGCCGAGAACCGTCTGAAACTCCAATTCCAGGAGAACTCCAGTTCCAGAGGAATCCGAGACCCTCTTGTGACCTCCGTGGCATTGCACGACATGGGTGCACAGACTTGCATGCAGACAGTACATTCATACACATACAGAAATAAATAAAATTAAAAAAAAAAACTTACTATACTGGATGAAGATATGAGCCATAACTCAGAGATCTTCAGTTCTAATATGTTACAATTACCTGATTCTAAAGCTCAGGAATCATAGAAAAATAGAATATACATCTATTGAAAATCAATGTCAGTTGTACCTTTTGTGTAGTGTGTATGTGCATGTGTACGTACCAGCATATGAATTCCAAATATAATTTTCAATGAACACTTGTTGATATAAATCATGTTATCTGGAGGAATCTTTCCCTTTCCCTTCATCTGTTTAAAAGATAACAGCATTCTAAGGGGTAGAGCTTTAGAGCAACATGCTGATTCTTTTAACTTGCTTATTAAAACTGTTGTGTTTTATACATTCAATATTCTTCCATGGATATAAGTATGTACTTATCATGTGCAGTAGGTTTATCTGAAAGATGTTTACATTGCAAAATGACTAGATTGAGATAGTTACCATAGATGTTCCTTCATATACATATTCTTGTAATGAGAAAAAAAGCAAACTTAACTTACAGAAATTTTCATTAATATAATATTGTTAGTAAATATACTTACTGTGTTATGACATAGATCTCTTGAATTTGTTTCTCCTACATTACTGAAATTTTGTATCACTTGGCCAGAGTCTCTACCACACGCCTTGATAACCATCTTTCTACTTCTGACTTCTATGATTTCAGTAATTCTGTATTCCACATATTAGTGAGATCATGTGCTACTTTTCTTTCCCTTATTTATTTTATTTTTTTTTATTAATTTTATTTATTTCTGTATGTGTATGAATGTACTGTCTGCATGCAAGTTTGTGCACCCATGTCATGCAATGCCGCAGAGGTCAGAAGAGGGTGTCGGATTCCCCTGGAACTGGAGTCCTCCTGGAATTGGAGTTTCAGACGGTTCTCGGCCGCCATGTGGGTGCTGGGGATCGAACGCAGGTCCTCTGCAAGAGCGGTCGGTGCTCTTAACCGCTAGGCCATCTCTCCAGCCCCCTTATTTATTTTAATAACATCAAGTCCTCTAGCTTCACCCATGTTAACACAATAGACACTATTTTCCTATGTTTTAAGGGTGAATACTATTGTATTATGTAAATAAAGGACAATTTTTACATATTACTCAAGTGCTTCATGTAGTTGGCATTGTATTTTGACCATCTAAAATAATGCTACTATGAACATGGGATTGTAGACATCTCTTTTATAGTCTTATGATTTTATTGTCTTTGTATTCCTGGACAAACTGTCAGCCCATGAAAGGAAACAGCCAGAACTGATCAGAATCCAAGACAACAGCTCCAGAGAAAGTAGACTGTTTTGCTTCTCATCCACCTGTGCCCCTTTTCTAAGCCTAGGGAACAATCTACGGAAGAGGGGGCATGGTAGAATGTAAGGGCTGCAATTGGGGTGAATGGTGAAACTACAGCAATATAGTCTGGACACTCATTTGATCAACTTGATTGAACATACAAGCCCTCCCCCCCCGCTGGATGGTGGGGCTGTGGGGGTTTGGGCACAACAGCCTGCAAATTGGTTTTACATGAGGGATGCTTGTACACATAAATTATCACTTATTGATAAAAAAAAAAAAAAAAACTGAGAGAAAGATGCAGGACAGTTATGGCAGAATGCATGATCTGGTATGGGGTGGGGTGGGGTGGGGGGAAGGGAAAAGGAAATATGCCTGAACTGAATTGGAAAATGATGTATGAAATACACAAAGCATCAATAAAAATAAATAAATAAATAAATAAATAAATGTGGAATATAGAAGTACTGAAATCATAAAAGTCAGAAGTAGAGTGATGGTTATCAAGGCCTGGGGTAGAGACTCTGGAAATGTTGGCAAAGTGACATAAAATTTCAGTAATGTAGGAGAAATAAATGCAAGAGATCTATTGTATAACATGGTTAAAAAAATGCTCCTTCACTGAATGTCAGTTTCACCATTCATTTTTAATATCTTATTTATTGTTTTTGTTTTTATACATATAAGTATGTTTTATTTTTACGCCTATATGTATGTAAGTGGGTCCATGTTGTTGAGTCCCCACAAAGGTCAAAAAAGGGTGTTGGATTTCCCTGGAACTAGAGTTACGGATGGTTGTTAGCTACCATGGGAGTGCTGGGAATGGAACCCAGGTCCTCTGCAAGAGCAGCTGGTGCCCTTAACTGCTGAGCCAGCTCTCCAGCCCCTGCTCATTTCTCTTTTGTTGTTTTATTCATTATGCAATTTATCAATTCTGTGGCTGTGCTGTTAGCTGAACATAGATGCCGATGTTTACACTTCCTGGTTTAGTTTGATTAATTATTACAAAGTGTCATTCTCACTTCTTAATGTTGTCTTTCCTGGCATAAACTTAGTTGTTATAGTTGTTTATTTGTCAGTGTTACGTGGTACATTTTACCCCATCTTTTTTAAAGCATTTCTGTTTATTGGCTGTATCTCTTGCAAGTAGCATATATTTATGCTGATACAGCTTATCCTATAGGATCTCTTCATCCAATTTCATGCAATGATGCCTTCCCATGTTTGGACTTAACTCCAAAATATTATTTGCTTTCCTTTTATCTGGCTCTTTTGACTCTCTCATTCTTGTTTTCCATTGACTTTTTATTTTACTTTTTCCAATTGTTAGCTTGGCACAGACTCTTTAAGATCTCTTTTAATGATTACTGTTTCAGTTATAGTACTCATTTATGTACTCATAAAAGCATATGTTTGATTTTTTCTGTGCCTCCTATTCTTCAAATTTTTCTCCTTTTACAAAAATTCCTTTTCTACATTTGAATATTTTTCTTATGAAAATTTCCCTGTTCATTAGCCCAATTTTCTGTTTAATCAATACAATTGTGTGTTTATTTGAGTATTCTGCTGGTTAGTTTTTCTCAACTTGACACAAACTAGATCACCTGGGAAGAAGCAATCTCAACTAGACAATTTTCCACATGGGTTGGGCCGCAGCCATGTCTGTGAGGCAGTTTCTTAGCTGCTAGTTGATGGAGAGCCCAGCCCTCTGTGGGCAGTGACCATTGGGGTTGCAGCTCCTGAGCTCTGCAGCCACTCTCAGCCCCTCGAGCAACTAAATGAATGCCCCGGGAGAATTACTTCTCCAGGGTCTCCTTCTAGGTGGCAAGAGAGAGCTGTGTAGCCCTGGACCAGAGCATCTCACCAGGTGAAGCAAGACAAAGACCCAGAGAGGATGTCAAAACCAAGTAAGAGAAGGTCCACAGGGTTAGATAGTTAGAAGCCCTTGCTGTCTGGCCGCTGGTAGGAAGTTGCATACAAAATCAGGATGTTATACCAGGGTGGCACTGACCTCCAGCTAGGCAGGACACTAGGTTACAACTGAACCTCAGTGTGATTCTGAGGTGCTGGGCCCACTTTAGGTAGAACAGGAATTTAGTGGGAATAAATAGGGAACAACTGTTTTATACTCTGAATGATTATGCATGAATGTGAGAGTGAAAGTATTAATTCCAGGGCTCTGCACAGCCACAGAATCTGACTAGCACTCACCATGCAGCTCTGTTGAGGCCGTGTAACCTAAATGGTAACTTACCTTCCTGTGACCAAGCACAGGGATTATACATATGACCCTACAGTAAGACCTCTTAAGTCACCAACTGGTGGGTAGCCAGAAAGGCATCTGGACGAAGGAGAGACCACCTCTCTCCAACCCGCCTGTGCACATATTACTTACATCCCAGGCACAGATAAAATGAGTTTGTCCAAGTGTCAGACCCAGACTGTCCTCCAGGTGGTGCTGGAGATTATGGTACTAAGATGAATCCCTCAAATTGAGGTATTTCTGTGAAGTTGAGTAGCTGTCTCCTGAATGGGCTTGAGCAGAAGTCCATGGGTCTACCAACTTAACTTGAGTGAGTGAAGTTACACAAAGGGAAAAGGAGACTCCCAGTCAGTTTTATGAAACACTCTCTGATGCCTATCCTGGCCTTGCTCCCTTCAACCCAGAGGCCCCAGAAAATTTACTCAGTTGTCAACAAGTGTAGTTCAGCTTTCAGTTTATGGTGAGTCAAGAGCTGTATTGATTTGCTGGGAAGAACGCAAGTCAACTTCTTGACATTATGTCTAATGTGGTAGCAAACCAGGAGGTAGCTGTTAACAGAGAAAATAAAAAACGGCAAGAGGAAATGACCAAAATCATTGTGCTGGCCTTTCAAGAAGCAGGAAACCCAGGGACACTCTGGTCCAAGGGAAGGAACTGCTCAAACCCCTAGAGATCAATGTACATATTGCAAGAAGAAAGGGTATTGGAAGAGTGAATGACCCAGCAGAAAGGTGAAACCAAGGGGCCAGAAGGACAACAGCAAAGGAAAAGACATTCAGACCTGCAGAGGTTGTTGTCTCCCCCACAAATGGCAGCAGTAGCAGCAGTAGCAGCAGCAGATTTTGACACTGAAAAACCTACCTGGGACTCTGAATATGATTGAAAGCAACTGGGCTCAGTTAAGTTCAGCCTAAATGAGCCTGTGGTCAGAGTCAATTTAGGGGGCCAAACCATGGACCTTATACTGGACACTGACTGGTGTGACTGAATTCATGGTGACCTCCCCGAATAGAAAGCTCATGTTCATTATTGGGGCTGGAGAGATGGCTTAGCAGTTAAGAGGTGGCTGTTTTTGCAGAAGGCCTGGGTTCAACTTCTAGCACCCACATGGCAGCTAACAACTGTTTGTAACTCCAGTTCCAGGGGACCCAACAACTTCTTCAGATCTCTTCAGGTATTTCATGACATGAGAGCACTTATACACATGCAGGCAATATACATATACACTTAAAATAAAAATTAATTAATTGTATTTTTTAAAAAAGACTGTCAATATTATAAGTACACAGGAGCCACTAAGAAATATTGGTTTATGAGCCATGAAACTGCATAGTGGGAGGGCACTAGGTCTGGCGTCAGTTCCTTTATGTGCCTGAGGCACCAGGGCCCCTACTAGGGAGAGATTTGCTATCCAAGCTCTGCACTATAGTGACCATGGACTTAGGCCCCGCAACCACTACCAGGTCTTTGACAGTGTTGACTCCACCCCAGAAGAGATGTGGAGACTCCACAAAGAAGCACCAAGGGACAAGCCACAAAGACCCATAGACATTAACTTGTACTTGGGGCCTATTTACCAATTCTGGCACATACAAGGAAGAATCATCCTGGCAAAAAGACACTCACTGGTAATAGCGGTGCTATATCCAGGTGCCACTCAAGTGAAGCAAAGACAATACCTGATCTCTTTGGAAGAGCAACTCATGTCAAAAGAGTCAAGGATGAGAGGGTCCTATGAGAAGTCCAATCTCCATGGAACACCCACTTGTTCCCAATAGAGAAGACAGGGACCAATGATTACCAGCCTCTTCAAGATCTCTGCAGAATTAGTGATGCCACTGAAACTCTGCACAACGTGGTCCCCAATCCTGCTGACCCTGATATTCCCAACAGAAGTGTAAATGATTCCTTCTTCTGTTCAAAGTTACCAGAAATAAGCCAGCCTCTGTTTGCCTTCAAACGGAAGGACACAGAGACTGGTTTAAAGGGGTAATTGACATGGACTCGTCTGCCCCAAGGATTGAAGAACTCCCTACCATTTTGAGGAAGGAACTGGAAAACTGCTGGTCCACCGGGTGCACCATTCTGAAGGACATTGACTATCTGCTACTGGCAGCTACAAAGAAGGTGGATTTGTAAGAAGGGGACCGAGGGACATCCAAGCTTCCTCCAAAATGCAGGGTACAAAGTCTCAAAGAAAAAGGCCCAGGTCTGCCAAGAGGATGTCACTAACTTGGGGTATTGTGGGAGTCACTCCATTTATTTCCATGGTGAGCCATGTAGGAAATTCGAGGGAAAGCACAGCACAGGGACACATGCTGAGGTACCCAAATAGTGAGTTTATTCAAAATAAACAGGTTTCATAGGCAAGATAACCTCACCTGCAACAGCCCAATCCCAGACCCCCTACATCACACCCCCTGTGTACTCCCAACATTGTAGCTCCACGTGCGTCACACATTGTGTCACAAGATGTGTCCTGAGCTTCTCTCGCCAGCAGGTTGGTGTCAGGGGTGGTCATAAGACCTATGTCCCTGAGAAATGCTGACTGAGGAGCTAGCCCATTCATAACTCAAACTGGATTTTCCCACAGGGTATCACCTTAGCCACAGACAGAGAAAACAGGGTGAAAGACCACAGTGAGTAATTACTCAATCCCTGGGCCCAGTAAAGAAGCAACACAGGGAGTGCCTGGGGGAGGCTGGGCTTTGCCAGCTCTGGATGCTAGAGTACTCCACCATTGCCAGACTCCTCCACGATGCCCTCCAGGGACCCATTACAAACTCACTACAATTGGGGAATGAGAAGGAAAATACCATTAACCAACTCAAGACAATGCTGAGTGAAGCCCATGCATTGGCACTCCCTGACCTCACTTACCCATTTTCCCTCTATGTGTATGAGAAAGGAGGAGCGGGGCTAACAGTGCTGAGCCAGCAGCAAAAACCACCAATCATAGCACTAGCAGCAAGCTGGCATTAGGACAAACATCAGTCAGAGTATTACATCAAGCCACACTCACCTTTTTGTTCCCTGGAAAGACCAGCAGCTGGAGAAATCTCTCACTTCAGGGAAGAGAGGGTCTTAATTTCATTCAGGCTTTCAACTACATGTCATTCACTAAATTTAGGGAGGGCAATTTGATTTGCTATGACTATAATTTTAAATGTTAATCTCATCCAAAAGAACCCTTAAAACTTCAGCAAATCTGTGAACCCAGGGTGGTGACCAGGTTTGACTCTGGTTTAGGCTCATACCTGGAAGGAAATTTTTACATTTTTGCAGTAGCTTCATCAAGTCCGATCCCATATTTAACTCTGGTTAAGGCCCCCAAGTGCATAGGAAGTAGTTTCACCGGAAACATTAGGCCCAGCATGGTAGCGAGGGGCTCTGAGTAAGTCCTATGGCATGTGGATAGTTTCAGAACTTATAGTGAATGCTGAAGTCCCAGGCAGGGGGTCGTCAGGAAACTAAGAGACAACAGGACAAAACCTGATCATTAAAGAAATATAAACAAACAACTTCTGTCCTCAAAGCCACCATAACTTAGTCATCCAGTGAACATTGCAAATGCCACCACTAAAATAAAAATGTATGCTTTAATTCAAAAATTAAAGCAGTATAAAAGAGAGAAAAAAATCATCAATGAACTGTTCAATTCCCAGTTTGGAAACAGAAACATAAAAAACTAAGTCATGTCATCTCAACAGATCACTAATCTGATGGTAATTGCATATAATTTAAATTACCTGGAAGAACATCCAAATGGGAAAAAGAGTACTTATATCTATGATCAAACAAGTCACAAAAAGATACTAATATACTCCAAAAGAGTAAAGCCAAAGAGCTAAATGAAATTAGCAAGTCAGCTGAAGATAAGAAAGTAGAATTCAGCTGAAGAAAACCCAAACTGAATTTATGCTTGAAATTAAAAACTTAATAAACCAAATAGAAACCTCAGTTCAGTGGAAAGCCCCACCAATATAATGGATCATGTGCAAAACAGAAATGGCTGGAAGAAAAAGTAGAAGAACTGGATTACTCAGTAAGGCCAATGATATTTAAAAAAAATATTTAAAAATTCTCCCATGTTTTTCTTCCATGAAGAAAACATGGGAGAATACTGGACACTTCAGGTTTGCTTTCTTGTTTCTGTGACAAAACAACATAACCAAAAAGCAACTTACAGAGGAAAAGTGTTTATTTCAATTTACAATTCTCAAGTCACAATCCAAAATCCAGGGAAGTTAATGCAGGAACTTAAGGAGGGATCCTGGATGGAGGAACTTGGAGGCAGAAACTGAAGTACAAACGACAAACAACCACTGGTTAATGCTTTGCTTCATGGTCCATGATCAGCCTGGTTTCTTGTACAACCCAGGACTACCTATCCCACATCATTCACAATCAAGAAAATGCCTCACAGACAGGCCCGCAGGCCAATTTGATAGTGGAAATTCCAGAAATGACATTCCCTTTACCCAGGTGTGTCAAGGGGATAACTGAAGCTACAGACACCATTAAATGGCATAATGTTCAGTTAAAGGACATAGAAGGAAGGAAATACCTAGTGCAGCCATAGAACATATTATCAATAAAATTAAAGACAAAAATATCCCAAACCTAGAAAAGGATATTCTCACCTAAGTACAATATTATATTCAAGTAAAAACAGACAGAAGCAAGGCTGGGCTCAGTGGTGCATACCTTTAGACCCAGCACTCAGGAGGCAGAGGCAGGCAGAACTCTATGTACTCTATGTAAATATCAATTTCCAGGCCAGTCAGGAGTACACAGTGAGAGCAATATTTCAAAAAAGATATAGACAAGGCCAGCAAAGAAGTTAAAAGTTTAAAAACACAGGCTCCAAGAAAGGTCAAGTGGTCAAGTTACTTGTAGAGACAGGCCCAACATAATAATAACATCTGATCTTTAGGAAGATATTTGTAAAGTCAGAAGGGCCAGGAAAAGTGTACATATACACCTGAAAAGTGACAAAAGTCAACCAAACTTATAGCCAGTAAAACTATTAACAGTGAAGAAATAAAAAACAATTGTATGTTAAAATCAAATTAATGAATTTATGACCACTAAGACACCTCTACAGAAGATACTAGATAGTAGAATTCAATCTGAAATTAATAATAAATGCACCTGAGCCAATTGTGGAGGCACACATCTTATATCCCAGCACTCAAGAGGCACAGGCAGGATGATATCTCTAAATTTAAGGCAGACTAGTCTATGTAGCAAGTTCCAGGATAACTGTGGCTACAGGGAAAACCTGTCTTGAAAGTCTCAAAAAGACCAAAATAAATAAATAAATAAATAAATAAATAAATAAATAAATAAATCTAAGAGATCATAGAACATTACGGAAATGCCACATGATAACAGAAATTACTGTATATCATTTATTAATAATTCTATAATGGCTTCAATTCTCCAATTAATAGACATAGACTAACAGATTGGATTATTGGATTAGAAATCAGGATCCATTTTTTTTGTCTCTGAGAAATATGCCTCCCCATCAACAATAAACATCACTTTAGGTTAAATGATAAGAATGGGTATTCCAACCAAATGAAATAAGAAACAAGCAGATGTATCTATTATAACACCTGACAAAATAGACTTCAAATCTAAACACATCAGAAGAGTAAAGGAAGGTGACTTTATACTTATTGAATAACTTTGCAGGAGGATATTACATTCCTAAACACAAGCCTCTAAGTAGGGCACACAATTTCATGAAACAAATACAGTTATGTCTCAATACCACAGATTTACCACAACAGGGTGATTGTAGTTTACTTCAATACCCAAACTAAATAGAATAAACTCAAGAATTAAGGGATATCATGAATTAACTGGACATATCAGACATCCACAGAACTGTCTACACAAACCACTAGGAATACGCAAACTTCTCAGCTGAATCAATGACATGATTGGTCACAAGCCAAGTCTCCACAAATAGAGGACAATTTAAATAACATCCTTTATTCTATGTGCCTAAAGATAGACATCAATAGTGATAGAAATTATAAAAGTACACAGATTCATCGAAAATAAGCCAAACACTACTGAATGATACTTGAGAGAGGGAAGAGATCAAGTAGAAAAAAATTTCACCTTCCTAAAATTGAATGAAATTGAAAACATAATATAACAAATGCCCAAAGAGCACAATGAAAGAAGTCTTAGAGAAGAGTACTAAGTGCCTACATCAAAAAATGTGAGAGATCTCAAATTAACAAATTAATGGTATACCCGATAATCTTATAAAACCAAGAACATAAACACCCTAAAACAGTAAATTAGAGAAGATAATCAAAATCTGGGCTGTAATTAATGGAAAAATAAACAAAGGCTAATACAAGGAATCAATAAAACAGAGTTGGTTATTTGAAACAATTAACAAGTTTGACAAACATTTAGACAAATCAACAACTAAAGAGAGAAGACCCAAGTTAATGAAATCAGAAATGAGTATGGAGATAGTACTATGGACACTGAGGCAATTCTGAGAATCATAAGGACATCAAAAAAGAAATGTATGAATTTCTTGTTGCATGTACTTACCAAAGGTCAATCAAGATGAGGTCAATAACTTAAAAAGATCCATACCAACAGTGAGATAGAAGCAGGAATTAAAATTTTCCCAACTATTGCCAGGAATGGTGGCTCATGTGTTCAGTACCAGCATTCAGAAGGCAGAGGCATGTAGAGCTCTAAGAGATCCAGGCCAGCCTCTTCTATATAGTAAGTTCTAGGCTAGTAGGAGCTATGGAGAGACCTTGTGTCAAACACAAAAAAACACCACAAAAATTCCCAACTAAAATACAGTTCAGGCCAGGTGTATTCAGCAAGAATTCTGCTAGATCTTTAAGGAAGAACAAACTCCAACTTTCCTCAGATTATGGAGTATTGGAAGAAGAAATATTTACAAACTCTTTTTTATGAAGACTATGATCCTAATAGGAAGACCTGCTAAAGACTCAACCAAAATGAAAACAAAGATAGATATGCCAATCTCCCTAATGAATATGGAAGCAAATATTAGCAGTGAAATAGTTTCAAACCAAATTCCAGAACACATAAGATTGTCTACCATAATTAAATCTGACTTAATTCCAGAGATTAAGTGATTATTTTAACATACATAAATCAATAAGTGTAACCCCCCCCATGAAAGACTCAAGGACAGAATCTTTCATTAGATGCAAAATGGCCTGTTAAGAAAATCCAACATCATGGGGCTAGAGAGATAGCTAAGAAGTTAAAAGCACTGGCTGCTCTTGCAGAGGACCAGGATTTGATTCTTAGCACCCATCTGGCAGCTAACAGACATTGGTAAATCTGCATCCACTGGATGTGATGCTCTTGTCTGATTTCCATGGGCCTTGCCTCACCATACCTAATTTTGGATTATACCTCAAAGTTGCAGTAATAAAAAAGACCACTGCACTGGCATAAAAACATATACACTGATCAATGGAATAGAAAACTGGAGACCCATATCAAAGCCTACACTGATTTTTGACAAAGAAGCCAAAAATATACATTGAAGACAAGATAGTACTCCCCACAAATTGTTCTGACCAAACTGGGTAGCTATATATACAAGAATGAAATTTGGTCCCTGTTTCTCACTCTACACAAATATCAACTGCAAATAGCCCAAGGACCTCAGCATAAGGCATGATACCATGAATCTTTTTATTTTTGGAGAAAGTTGAGCATATACTTTATCTGACTACTTCAGAAATAGACTTTCTGAACAGGTCCTCTCTACCACATTAAACCACTCTTGACAAATGGGACCTCATGAAAATAAAAGCTATGTATAGGAAAGCACTCCATCATTTAATTGGAGACAGCCTATAGAAATGAGAAAAAAAATGTTAACTAGCTCTACATTTGAAAGAAGGTTAGTACTTATAATATATAAATAATTAAAGGAAAGGTAACCACCAAGAAACAAATAATCTAGTAAAAAATTGGACCATGGAACTAAATAGCACTCAAATAAACAAATACAAATGTTTGATTTTTTAACATTTGGCAAACCTCTCCATCAGAGAAATGCAAAGTAAAATTATTTTGAGATTTTATCATACCCAGTCAGAATGATTGCCTTCAAGAAAACAAAGACAATAAATCCTGGTGAGCATGTGGAAAAGGAGGAAATACTCATTCACTTCAGTGGTAATGAAAACTGGTATAACTAGTACAGAAATCTGTGTAGAGATTCCTCAGAAAATCTAGAAATACATTTACCATATTATATAGCTATACTACTCATGGGTATATGCAAAAAAATCTGTATATCCTAACACAGAGATATTTGCTCATCCATGCTTTTTGCAAGAAATTGTAAGAACCTCGATATCCATCAAGTATGTTGAATAGATAATAAAAATGGGGCACATATACACAATGCCATATAATTCAACACTTCAAAACTTAAGAGAAATTAAATGAGGAAATTCGAAGATAAATGACTGCAGCTGGACATAATGATTCTGAATGAAGTAACTCTACCCAGAAAGACAAACATGATATGTTCTCTCTTGTATATGAAAGCCAGGTTTAAATCTTTAGATATGCTTAGAGTACCCACAGAAGGCAGAAAATTAGTAAGGGGTAATCAAGGATGGACTTCAAATGAAAAGTGACAGTTTGCAGGTGGTTTGAAGGGAATAGAAAAGGAAGGGTCAAGTGGAGTTGGTGAAGGGAGAGCAGGATAGAGAAGGAAGGAATAACTATAGACACATTTGTCAATAACATATGGAAACCTACTACTATAGAAGCTTCCTAAAAATGTACAGAGAGAGAGAGAGAGAGAGAGAGAGAGAGAGAGAGAGAGAGATACCATGGAGTTTAAATGTAGCTATCCAATAGCAGAGGAAAATGACCTCCCCCAAGATACCATTGGCTACCATATTAAAAGGTCAGGGCCAGGTATGGGTTACCTTGTTTTGAGTTGTTAGTCAAGAGGGTCTTAAAGGCCACTCCCCTCACAAACATTAAACACTATTGCCATTGCTTTTGAATGGTAAGAATCTATTGCTTAAAATACCATATACTCCAGTCCTAGGGCATGGAAACAATCAAGCTGCTACTAACCTGGATGCTTCATCCCTATTGGCTAGCTTTCATAGTTCTAAAAGTTTCTATTTATGCTCCCAGAGAGAGAAGTATTTGCCAAACTGTGACACTTGAAAAGTGATGGCTTTTGGGGAAGGGATTTAAGTTTTTTCAGAGATACGGCCCTGGAATACTGTGTAGGCTCCAGTAGACAGTCCTATACCCATGCACATACAGGCAATACTATGGGATTCAATCATTTTAAATAATATAGAGCAAATGAAGATGGGAGGGAAAAGAGGAGCAATGCAATGTAAGGATTGTGTTTGATCCAAATGTATTTCAAACATGAAATTCTCAACAAAAAGTAAAAAAAGCAAAACAAATGAAAAAGTATTAAATTGGTTTTGTTCTTGTATTTGTTCATTTGTTTGTTTTTGCAGGATTGGGTTACATCTTCAGCCATTATTTTAAGTTTTAGTGGGAATAAATATGCAATGAAAAATATGGAGAATGCCAATTGCTATTTTTATTCAGGGATATGATGGTTCTTTTAAAGCCTTTTCCACACTATATCAATATTTGTAAAACAGCTGGTAAGGTTGTCTAAAACATTATTCCATATAGATTTCAGATTATCAAGCATAGTGTGTTAATGGAGTAATCTACCTCATCACAATTATGTCTTCTAAAGTTTGTATGCTAATTTCCCGGTATAAAGAATTCTGATTCTGCAAGCTAATAGCTCCTCTTCCTTGCTGTAGCCTACTGAGTGTGAGATATAATCTAGTTTTATTTGAGTCACCCAATGGGAATAAGTACAATGTGATCAAAACCAAAATGACATTCATGTTGGCCATTGTCATGAGAAATAAGTCTTTGTCTCTCAAAACTCAGGTTGTTTACAGCTTGTAAGTAGAGCTATGGACCCATTGAGTCCGGGATTATGTGATGGAGAAACACACAGTTCCAGTTTTCAGCATACTGGGTATTGAGGATTGTTATGTTACTTCAGTAGGCTTACTGAATCTAATATTCAAAAGCATCAAATAATGTTTCTTAATTTTGCTCCTCTGTGAAAGTTATGGTCTCCAGTATAAATTTAAACAAGAAAGTGATTGTGGACACCATTTTAGTTTCCTAATTCTAAAGAAATTGTGTCTAAAACCCCACCATTAATAATAATATGTGATACATATTTGTCAACAAGCAAAAGAATTTTTTCTCTTTTAATCAAGAGATTTTTATCATTAAAACACATTGCAGTTTATCAGAATATTTCTAAGATCCCATTAAAATAAATTCATATTTCCTCCTATAATGTGCTATGTATTTTCTAATGTGTTACCTGTGTATCCTAGGACAAAACAAAATGGGTCATGATGTGCTATCATTTTGTACATCAGTGGATTTGTTTTGTTAATAATTTGTGTGGATTGCTTCATAAATATTCATGAATATAATTTGTTTGCCCATGATTATTTATTTATCTACATCTTGCAGAATAATTATAGCTTCTCACACAAAGACCATATCTTATTTATTTTAATATCTTCAATACCAAGTAAAATACCTAGCACATATAATGTGCTAATTAATGTTTCTCAATAGAAGCACAGTTGATAAATCATATTATAAATTGGAAATGGACCTACATGTAGATTTGAAACAGTATCAACCTAAATGAGATATTTCATATCCATCCAATCCATTTCTGGAATTAAATTCTGTTTTCTCACCAGACATTTTAAATTCTACCTCCAACATGTCATTTATTTATGTGTATATTATCCATTTTTACTTTACATTTAACCCACTATCCTATTATACCTGGTCTTTAATGTCTCCTCTTGACCTCCTCATTTACCAGTTGTCCTTCCCTCAATCCAAGATTTCATCCAGTCACTATACAGAAATCAAATGATCTTATAAGAAATATAAATAAATAAATAAATAAATAAATAAATAAATAAATAAATAATTAAATAAACCAGGCTGGAGAAATGGTTCAGAGATAAAGAACACTAAATGATTTTCCAGAGGATCTGTGTTCATTTCCCAGCAACCATGTGGTAGCTAAGAACCATCAATAACACTAGTTCCAAGGGGTCTGATGGCCTCTTCTGGCCACCATGGGCATTGCACAACAGGGGTGACCTTGTACATATGCAGGCAAAACACTCATACACATAAAACTTTAAAAAATAATAAATTAATTAAAAAAAATACCCACTCCTAACCTAAAATCTCCAATCTGCAATCTTGTACTACTAGATTTTGTATGACAACATGCTGTCAGCCATTACACTCCCTGTTTTTTCAACTGCTCACAGACATGTCATTTCACTGAGTCACATTGATCTTTCTGCATTTAAAGTGTCTCCAAGTACTCTACTACAGAACTCTACCTTTGGCTTTTCCTTAGAGGCCTATGGGCTAAGTACTAATGTTTAGATTCTATGGTGGTTTGAATGAGACTGTTCCTTATAAGTTCCAACTATTTAGACATTTTGTCCCAGTTGGAGGTGCTGTTTTGGAAAATTTTAATAGTTGTGGCCTTGCTGGAAGAAGCATGTGACTATGGCACCAGGTCAATCAGAGACATTATAACTTAGGTATAATGAGCTAGTGAGATAAAGGTAAAGTAGAAATGGATAAAATACAAATAAATTAGTGACATGTCACTAAAGTGTTGCCAGATTTCCAATTGCTCTCTGCTTTCCTGTGCCTGCTTGTAGATGTGATTGATTGACTTTCTGCTTCAACCACCTCTGCTTCCAAGCCTCCCCCAATATTATAGACTCTAACCATCTGAACCATAAGTCAAATATACTCTTCCTTCTCTAATTTGCCTTGTTCACATTTTTCTTTTAATCATATAAACAGAAAAACAACTAACATAGAAGTCGGTCCCAGAGAGTGGGCTCTGCAGAACCTGACCATGTTTGATTTTGGAGGAATGTGGAAAGATTGGAAGTTTGGATTAGAAATGTAGTTGGGGCTGGAGAGATAGCTCAGTGGTTAAAAGCATTGACTGCTCTTGCAGAGGACCCAGGTTCGATTCCCAGCACCCACGTAGCAGCTAAGAACTGTCTTTAGTGCCAGAGAGAGACAGGTGGATCTCTGTGAGTTCAAGGCCAGCCTAGTCTACATAGCAAGTGTCAGGCCAGCTGAGGCTACAGAAAGACCCTGTCTGTCTGAAAAACACCAAAGAAAGAAAAAAAGTTGACTACAGTAAAAAGAGCTAAATGGGGAGTTCTAGTAGGAGCCTAGAAAAAAAGGGAGTACCTTGAACAAGGTAGTTTCATAGAGACATTAGGACTTAAGTAGCCACCAGGATGTTTTGTCACAGAGTCTGGCTGTTGTTTTCCCAAAGAATAAGAAAAGAGCTTCCCTGAGGCTAATTTGTGAAGTAATGGATGAAGTTCTTTGGTAGAGAAAATTTTAAGAAAGGCTAACTTGGAGTAGGTACCATGATTATTAACTTTAACATTAACATTATTAACTTTAGCATTAACATTACAGAGTTCTACAATTAAAAAAAGCAAAATGTAGAGTTTGTATTGAAGTACAACATGAGGAAGACAAGTATTGAAGCTAAGGCATGTGCTGAACTAGAGGCTCTCATTGATAAGGAGATTAGAGACATTAAGAAAAGGCTTGTGGATTTGCATTTAAACAATGGAAAAAGTACCCTCATGACAAGACCTCATGCAGCTAAACCTCCTTGTGAAAGGAAAAAGTCTAATGAATTTTCTCCTAGAAAACTTCAACTCATAGATGCTGCTGATAATGTTATTGAAGCAGGTCAGGGTACATCCAAAACTGGCAATCAACCTTAGTAGTGTCAGGTAGTGCTGGTTTAGAGACATGAAAGATGAAAGAGTGAAGGGGTCATCAGTTTTTCCTGCACAGTTTCACAGAGCAAGAGAGGCCAGGCAACCTGAAGCAGAAACATCCTTAATAAAGAAGGCCCTTACATGCCAAAAATCCCTGACAGGCCATTGCATGAAGCTGTGAAAGTGAAACCTGTTTGGCAGGGGAGACCACAAGATGCTGGATGTGCTAGAATAAGGCACCTGCAAAGGGTGATGGGTGTGCCTATTAGGTGAAAGTTCTAGTGATAGCTAGACTGAAAGATTGTTAGCAGACTGACAGCCAGTGATAGATGTAACGTTGTAGCCACCTAAGTCAGGGAATCCAAGAAGCTGACTGAGACAGAAGTTCTGAGAATTGCCTTGGACTGTGCTCCTGCAATCCAAGAAAAGTTGCTGCAACATCCTGCAATCATGCCTCAACTGATACCAGTCCCAAGCCTCAGTTTATTTTGAGATGTTCCTACTGATACCAATCACCAATCTACCTGCACCCTATCCCCCATCTCACCCTCACTTCCTTGTAAACTCACTTCCTTGTGTGCATGGGAATAAAACTGCCATTTGGGGGACATTCTATTCCTGATCCTGCTTATTGCAGAGACACACACATGTGGTGTCACTCCAACACACATGGTAGTGGACACAGGAAACTCATCCACTGGATTACAGAGAAAAAGGAAAATGCAAGACAGCCACCAGCAGCTGTCTTAAACCTTGGGGCCAAAGGCCTATAACTTTCCCACTGCTCACATGTCTCATCTAACATCTACACCAGGCAATGCCCTATTGGCACTCGCAGATCCTCCAGGCTGCGGCCTTCTATGCACTCTACAGCCTAATGCGAGACTGTTGCCTGATAGGAGCTCTACAGTCTAAAATGCCAGACTGTCATCTGCTAGATGCTCTACAGTCTAATTCTCACCCAGGCACACACCACACATCACAGCTGGTGACCTGATAAGTCTCCTTCCAGCCCCACACCATATTCCCAGGTTGGTGGTCTGATGGACCGCCATCCAACCCACTGGCCAAGAGTACACAAGCCTGATGGGCTAAGATTACAAATGCTAAATAATGGCCAGGATTCCCTGTCTGATAGTAAGAAGAACTTGTTTATTAATGCACAGTATTCTGTTTTTATGCCCAGAGTGCCTCATGTTCCATATTATTATGAGTACTTATCAATGCCATTGATCCCAAGGTGTCACAGGTTTGATAATGCACAGGCAAATCCTGCCTAAGGCCAGGTTTCAGTGTAAACAGACAAGCAGGTAATTTAGCACAAAAGAAGCCACAGATGGCTTCCTTTTTCCCTACACATGCAGAAAAACAAAGGATATATGGTGCTCTTCATTTGTGAATCCTGGCGCCAAATAAGGCAAACTGAATAATACTTTTTTTTCTCTTTATTGGTAAATATAATGGCTGATGTTACTCATCAACTTGTTATGAAATGTAGGAATGTAAAGTAATAGTTTTTATTTACCTGCAAGCAACTCCACTGTCAAAATGTGAATCCCTAAACATGATTTGGAATTAACCTATATTTTATTGTCAGACGTCATAATTTTGGCATATGTGTGGCATGTATATATGCATATTTTGTACTGATACAAATCCGAACAACAACAACAACAAAAGACTGGGTCAAAGAACTGACTGAAACAGTAAACTTCTGCCCAAAATGGTGAACTTCTGCTTCAAAACATTTTTTAAAAGACTGAGAAACAAACACGAAAGACATGTATGGCAGAATGAATGATCTCTGGTGGGGCGAGGGACAAGGAAGGGGGAATGGGTCAAAATTTGATTAAAAAAATGTGTGATGTGGATAGAAGGACTGCCAAGGGCACACACATGCTGTGCCCAGTTACAGAGGGGGGTTCTGGCATGCAGGCTTGCAATGGCCACCTCGGCACCAGCTATACAACACTAGAACCATAGAGAGGAAATGCATGTATGGATAGGACAGCCAGGGGCACACACACACACACACACACACACACACACACACACACACACACACAAACACACACACACATAGTGCCCAGTTGCCCACATGGGTTTCTGACTTGCAGGCTTGTGGCGGCCCACCCCAGCACCTACCACCCAATGCTAGAACCATACAGATGAACTGCGTGCATAGATAGAAAGACAGACGGGCACACACACGTTGTGCTCAGTTTCTCAGATGGGGCCTAGCATGCAGGCCAAAGGAATAACTGCCACACACACACACACACACACACACCCCAATCCCCACTCAAGCTACTGAAACTGTGGTGGAAAATATTTACTGTGGTTGGGAGGCTCCAGCAATGTCAGTGATCTGAGTCTGCATAGCCAAAACTTAGGAAGAAAACAACAGGAAGCAAACTGAGTGACCAACCAGTCCTCCATATTAACACTTAAGATTACCAACAGAAGCCAAACAAACAAAGGGGGAAAAAACAACGACAACAAAAATATACATGCCAAGACACAACAGAAAAATAATATGGGAAAAGCTAAAAATAAATCTACACCAAAAACAAGCAATTCTGTAGAAGATCCCAACAACTAGATCTCCCTGGAAGGAAACCAAGACACCAACCTTAGAAGAACAATTATAGACATAGTCAAAGAATATAAAGAACAAATCAGAGAACTAAAGGGAGAGAATGAAAAACTCATGAAGGAACTAGAAGGAAAGAATGATAAACTCTGGAAAAAACTAAAAGGAGAGATTGACAAACTCAAAAAAGAACTAGAGGAAGAGAAATACAAACTCCAAAATGAACTACAGGAAGAGAAATACAGACTCTGAAAAGATCTAGAGGGAGAGAATGACAAACTCCAGAAGGAAGTGGAAATATTGAAAAGAACTCAGGCTGAAAGGAAAAAAGAAACTGACTAGGGAGGCAAGGAGCAAGAAGAAGAGAACAAAAAGCTCCAAAAGGAAGTGGAAGTACTGAAGAAAGTACAAGATGAAATAAAAAAGGAAGTTGAACATTCATACGATCAGTAGGAAAGAATGGTAAAAAGCCTCAGAAGCAGAATGGATGAAGCAGAAAAAAGAATATCAGACCTACAGGATAACACAGCACAGCTAGAAACCTCAAGTAAAGACTATGAAAAATTAAAAACACACACACACACACACACACACACACACAAGAGTGGAACAACCAGGAAATGTGGCACACTATGAAAAGAACAAACTTCCTAAACATAGGGATAGAGGAAGGAGAAGAATCCCAAGAAAACGGTATTGACCAGATCTTCAACAGAATAATAGAAGAAAATTTCCCCAAACTAAAAAAAGATAAACCCATTCAAATACAAGAAGCACATATAACACCAAATAGACAAGACCAGAAAAAAAATTCCCACATCATATCATAGATAAAACACTAGATGCTCAAAACAAGGACAAAAGTCACAAGAGAAAAACAAGTTACATGTAAGGGGAAACCCATCAAAATTACAGCTGACTTCTCAGTGCGAACTATGAAAGCCAGAAGAACAAGGACCAAAGTAGTCCCAGTGCTAAATGACTTTAGATGCCAACCCAGATTACTATGCCCACCAAAAATGTCAATCATAGTTGAAGGAGAAAGAAAAATATTTCATGACATAAACAAAATGAAAGAACACATGTCAAAAAAACTAACACCTCAGAAAATACTTGAAGTAATTCAAAGAACAGAGGAAAGGAGCAAATATCTGTAAGCAAACCAAGAGAGAAATTACCAAAAGCATAAGAGAGTAAATAAATACCTACACCAAGAATGCCAACAGAAAAATAAGTTGAAAGGAAACAACATGCATCTCTCAATAATAACCTTAAATATTAATGGTATAAACTCCCAATCAAAAGACATAGACTTGGAGAATGGATTAGGAAACAGAATCCATCTATATGCTGCCTACAAGAAACCCATCTCATCCTCAAGGACTGACACCACCTTAGAGTGAAAGGATGGAAAAAATATTCCAAGAAAATGGTACTAAAAACCAAGCAAGGGTGGCTATTCTAATATCAGACAAAATAGAGCTCAGAGTAAAATTAATCAGAAAAGACAAAGAGGGCCATTATATCCTTATAAATGAAATAATTAACCAGGAAGATTTTACAGTCTTAAATGTTTATGCACCAAACTCTGGTGCACAGAACATTATAAACACAATCCTTCAGGACCTCAAGACATAGATCAATCCTAGCACACTAATAGTGGGGGACTTCAATACCCTACAGAGCTCCCCGGATAGGTAAA
>VZQC01002594.1:1222114-1236009 GCA_009823505.1 Rhizomys pruinosus | reverse complement strand
GAGTGTATATATGCATATTTTGGAATAATATAAAATTAAAGGGAACAAAAAAGAGAGAAAAAACAATAAAAATATATGAAAAATAAATAAATAATTTAAACAGTTTTATGAAATGCACAAAACTTCAAAAATATATAAATAAATAAATAAATAAATAAATAAATAAATAAAAATAAATAAATAGACCCGACTTCCTTTTCATTGAACTCCTGATTATTTCTCTTTTCTGTGCACTGGGTCTCCCCTCAACATGATCCTAACACTAGAGACAAAGTTCCTATCATTGAATAGTCTCTAATCAGACTATGTATCTCAAAATGGGTGATAGTAAATGTACCTTTGTGTAAAGTAAGACATTTGCTACTTTACTACAGAGGATATAACTATAAGAGTGACCAATGAGCTCTATAAAATATGAGACATTCTGTCACTACTTCATGAAATATATCAGAGTTTATAGGAAAATATTTTATTTCATTCACTATTTTAAAAAATTGTGTTTCCATGGGTGCCTCAATAGTTCTGATTTAGTCCTGAATACCTGGAGGATTCTTTGAGAGCCTCTGGTCCTTATTCAGTTTTGGAAAACTGGAAAAAAAAAATCTAGTATCAGTGGAATAGGGGCATGAACAGGATAAATGAACTCAGTCGTGAAAGAAAAGTCCAAACGAGTAAGAGGTAAATAATATTCCTTCTGCCATGCCCCCTTTTGTCTGGGTAGCAACCAGAAATTACTGCCAAAATTTGGGTTGGGTCTTCCTACATCAATTAAGGCACGTAAGACAAACCCTCAAATAAGGCTTCCTAATCAGGTGATTCTAATTTGTGACAAATTGACTTTAAAACCCACTTTCAAAGACAGCATAGTAGTTACCAAGGAGATTTTGTTCTAGACATGATTTGTGATACTATTCTTCCATTAGTAACTGAGGGACTGGGCCTTTGTTTCACACTGAACAGTACTAGAAACCTGAGAAAAGGATTTGCCTTTCAAGTATGTTCTGTAAGATATTTTCTCTGTATCATTTGAAGCGAGAGCATTTTACATTAATTTATTATTTTTACTTTATGTGTATGAGTATACTACCTGCATTTAGATACATGCACCCATGTCTTGCAAAGCTCTCAGAGGTCAGAAAAGGGCATAAGATCCACAGAACTTGAGTTACAGAGAGTTGTCACTCGCCATGTAGGTGCTGGGAATTGAACCTGGGAATTCTGCAACAGCAACTAGCACTCTTTAACGACTGAAACATCTCTCTAGCCCCATGAGAGAATGCTTTATATTTGCCTGAATATACATAATCTCAAAATATAAAGAAAAGTGTGTTCAATTCTTTTATTTTTAAAAGGATCACAGTAAGATCTCATGCTAAAATGTTAAGCTAAAGCAGATGATAAAAATGCAACTAAAACCATATATTTCAAAGCATAGTTGAACAAATGTACTACTATAATCCCCACAGTTGAAGGCGGGAGGACCAGGAATTCAAATTCAAGATGGTTCTATGAAGATCATGGACAGCCTGGGCTACATGAAACCCTGTCTCAAACAATACCAACAGAAAAAGGGTGGAATTCTGATATTGATATAAATATTTAAGATCTAAGGCCTATCTGACTTGCAAAACAGTCATTTCTCTTCCAAAGTGTGCTTCACAAGGAAAGTGATATATGCCCTAAACTAATATTTAAGCTTTCCAATACAAAACTTTCCTCGTTTCAAAATAAACACAAACACCCATTTTTCAAATAGGCATAAGACAAATTCCTTCCAGATTAAAGAACATTTGCACCTCCCAGAATGAATTTTAGCAACAGCACACTAGCAATTGAACTACATCCCTGTTAGGGCCTGGTTCTCCAAAAGACCTGGAATTGGTCTGAAATTCATGGCCAACATTTCAGACTTGAGCCTGCAGTGCTACAGGTGCCAGTGATACAGCAAGCAACCACAAAGTACTCAGGAATCTTTAACTCCCTCCAGAAACTGTCAATCAATGACCTCACTTCCTCTTTTTTTAAAAACTTTTTTTTTAATTTTATTTATTTTTGTATGTGTATGAATGTACTGTCTGCATGTAGGTTTGTGCACCCATGTCGTGCAATGCCGCGGAAGTCAGAAGAGGGTCACGGATTCCCCTGGAACTGGAGTTCTCCTGGAATTGGAGTTACAGATGGTTCTTAACCGCCATGTGGGTGCTGGGGATCTAACCCAGGTCCTCTGCAAGAGCAGTCGGTGCTCTTAACCGCTAGGCTATCTCTCCAGCCCGACCTCACTTTTTATCTGCTGTATCAGACTAGACTCCTAAAAGGGTCTGGCCAGATGCCATTTGGGTTGCCTTACTCCACTTCCAAGCCCAGCCTATGCGATTCCTGAAGTAAACTTTCCCAGAGTCCTTAAGCCAGGTGTTTTCCTTTCATTTTTGAGGTCTCGTGGACACAAACCTAACAATCCCTAGTCCCCGAAAACTATAATAATGAACAAATATATGATATTCTCTCAAAAGTCTAATAGCATCATATTTTAAAAATTTAAAGTGACTTTCTTCCAGGAAACACACAAAAAAATTTTAAATAAAATGAAGGGATGTGTGGATGAAACTGATCAATGAACACCAAGTTGTTTATATACAGCATGATGCTTTGTTGTATGATTTTACAGTAGGGTCAACATAGATGTGATATTGCATGCATTTCAAAAGCCTCAAAGAAAGAACTGTGTAATTTTTCTTAGAACTGTGGAATTTTTAACCACAAAGAAATTATACATGTTTAGGTACCTAGACATGTTCAGCAGTTTTAAGTTTTAAACAATGTATATATGCATGAAAAATCATGTGACCATATAAATATGTACAACTTTATATTTTTATATGTCAGCCAAAATGAATTAAATACAAAAAGGAAAGCTACTTACACATGTTTTATTTAGAAAGGAGTGCTATCTATCATTTGGTAAATAAGTAGATGTTTGTAAAATTGCTGAGTGCTGTGTAGAAATAAAGTACATGTTCTGTTGTGGAAGTGAGCCAAAAAGAAAATATTAACAGAGTTTTAATGATATATTTTTTTATAAACCATAAAAAATAGCTATTTCCTGAACGTTATGACTATTATGACTATTAGAAAGAATGTTATAATTTTAGTAGATTCCTAGGAATGTTGTTTTCATGATTATGAATTTATTTTACATATATTATCTACTTGAGCTTCAAAATACTATATTTTGTAGATAAAATTATTGGATAAAATGAATTATTTAGATATAAATGAGCTATCCAAAGCCACAAACTGGGAGTCAATTACTGTGTCTGACTGTCAATCCCTTTGTCTTTGTATAACCACTGAACGGTTTAAAGCCCCACCAAAGACTTTCAAATCACATGCAGGGTTGTGTGGTAATGCAAGATAAGCCATTTGGAATTTATTTTCTAACACAGTATTTAAATAGCAAAACAAGCCCTTACAGATGTACATAAAATATAAATACTTAATCAATCCATTAACAAATAATGCCATGTAATAAAAATTTAGAATATTTCGGAGGCAGGCTGCATGTGAAAACATTTCATGTAGCCAAAGGAACATGTTATTTAAGATAGAGGAAAACATTTTGATGCGAGAAGTATCGTTATCTTGTTATCTTTCCTTTGTAATCTCTTGTCCTCACCATTTCAATACCACAGAAAGAGAGTTTCTAGAGAATAAGCAATCAATATGCTGGACATTTTAGCAGGCCAAGAATTTACATCTCCTTGCCTGAAGCTTGAGCCAATCCTAAAATCAAAGAAGGGGGTTAGAGAGGGAGTCAGAGTTTAATTACTGATGATTCAATTTCAAAACAAAACCAAAAAACACACACAGAATTGAGATTCACTCAAGACTCTATACCTATCAATATCAAAACAGACTTGAACAACTTCATTTTCATTGGACTTTGATTCTAATTCTGTATTTCAAATATGAAAAGAAATAATTAAAACATACTCCTAGACAGCTTCCTCCAACAAGAATGGGGTGGATTCAGTGATTCTTTCCTGGAGGAGGAATGAGTAAATAACCTACAATGACTAAGAGCCATAGATCATATTCTGTCTCCCCAAAAATTAAAACCTAAATGCAGAAGTCATTTCTGAAAGACTCATGTGAGTCCAAAGACATAAAATGTGGTGAATTCATAAAAAGTAGAAAGAGCATAACCAGAGCATCTGTTCTACACATAGTACATGTAGATGCACCAAAATGTTACCTAAGAATTGATCATTATGCATGAGACAAAAAAATCACCAAAATTGAATCACTACCTTTCAATGGACAGCATAACCCCCCAGTAAAAGACTAGTCATGAATGGCCTAGCCATGGTTGAAAAATAATTTCTCAGGAGGGACAGCTATATAAAGGTTGACCAATCTTAGCCAGAAAAGCAGCCAAGGTCTTTTGAGCACTGGACAGCAATGCCACTGGCTGATTTAATCATGGAGCCTGGTTAATCCAAGCTGCAAGGGCAGCACTATTAGGTCAGCACTGCCTGGTATAAACAAATATTAAAATTATCCATCTTGGAGGTTTGGGGGGGCCTTTTTGAGATGGGTTCTCCCTGAAGCTCCAGCTGGCATGGAACTCAACATGTAGACAAGGCTGTTCTCAACCTCACAGACCAGAGCTGGAAATAAATGTGTGTACCACCATGTTCAGCTCTCCATCTCAGCTTTTAAAATTCTAAATGCATAAACAGCAAGAAGCATTTGACCATTTATTAAAGTTCACCATTAGAAAGGCCATAACAAATCTTACTACTTCCTTTTATAAATGGAGAATCCGGGTTGCAGAGATCACGCACTTAGAAAATATAGGAACCAATCTAGAGAAGACTGGATGGAAAATGCATTGAAAATGCCTATAATTTTATACTGTGTTATGCTCCCTTGAGCACAAATGAGAAATGCAGTATCAAATTTTCTGAGCCTTAGACACACCTTGCTGATCCGTCTTTCTCCCTGCCTTTGGCTCTAAGTAGCTAAACTCACCTAGCAACATGCTTATCATTCCCCAAACACACACACACATAGTGATGTGCCAGCCATGAGAGAGGAGGGACACAATAGTAGCTGGTTATTCATTCTTATTAATTATACCAGGTTGCTGTAGGGAGTGGTACAGGAGGATCTGAAAACTGCTTATCTTTACAGAAATATGCTCTTGGCTCATGAAAGAAAGAGTTGTTGTAATGACTTAATACTCACAATTATTAACCTCCTAGCACTTTACCACTTGGTGATTCAGTCAGAGATTGGTTCTTGACATGGGTGGTTAATCCTTTCATGCTTTGTATTTCTGCATTGCTCCTAGAGATCTAGCATACAGATTTTTGAAAATAGATGATTTTGGTTTAATTATTTGGTAATGTTTTTGGGTACTATTGGTTATTTTGGTAAAAATAGAACTTTTGTTAAATTAGAAAAGTGTGAAAATAGCTACCTTATTAACCAGTGGTTAATAATATCATATAAATCAATACAAAGTAAATAAATATGATCAGTTAAAATAGAACCCAGTAAAAAAGTGATTCACTCAAAAATTCAGCTTTGGGATTTATTATTAAACAAGGTCCTGTCCCCTTTGACAATGCACTGAAATTATAGGTCAGTCCATTTCATCATAATATTAAGCAAAAATGCACACATGTTATACTCTTGATTCATTACATAAAATATTCTTGTTGAAAGGCAATTTGAATGTCAGGTCTAAAGACATAAGACTCTGCTTTTATCACATATTGAGTTAAACCAACGATTTATTTCCCATCTGTAAGAGGTTTATATTCTCAACATTTGTGGTGCCATGGTGAAATAATTGTAGAGTCCCTTCCCTTTGGTATTGGACTTGATCCTGGGTCTTGTTTTAGCCAATAGAGTGTGAGCAAATACATCATTATCTAAGTTTGAGCAGAAGTCCTGCAATGTCATTACTCTTTCCCCACTGAAATGAAAGCTGAATGCTCTAAACACAAAACATCGATAAAAGCATAAAAAGAAATATTTTCCCAGGTGTGCGAAGTAAAGAAAGAAAGAAAGAAAGAAAGAAAGAAAGAAAGAAAGAAAGAAAGAAAGAAAGAAAGAAAGAAAGAAAGAAATATTAATCTCACTGGGTGTGGTGGCCCACACCTTTAATCCCAGCACTCTAGAGGCAGAGGGAGGCAGATCTCTGTGAGTTCAAAGCGAGCCTGATCTACAGACCCAGTTCCAGGACAGCCAGAGCTCCAAAAAAAAAAAAAAAAAGAGTGTCATATCATCTTCACCCTTGAAGATTTACTATGAAAAACTAAAGTATCTCATGTTTCTCTGGTGATAGTTGAGAGATGCATTAAACTATGAGTATATTTATAAATCATTAGAAATCAGATTTATATAGTAACAATTTAGTAAAAAAACTAATATTAGGGTCTTCCCATATCCTGTGACCTGTTTGGCCTCAGGTTCCTAAACCTGTTATTGATGTCAGGTCTGAAGTCCACCCTAGGAAGCAGACCTTAAATCCAATTGAATAGTGATTAAATACTACCATAATATTTGTGCACTAATTCTTTGTCTTACAGTAATCTGTCATTGACTATTTTTGCATTTCAAGGCCCACATCTTTGATAGATGAAAGAACCAGTCTTTCCTGGCTGGAATGATGAACTCCTGAGAGCTGCTCTGAAGCAAATGTGATAGTATGCATCTAGGTAGGCATTATTCCTCCTGAATCTTAGTTCTGAGTCTGCTTTGCACCAGCAAAATGATAAAATCATGTTATGTACAACACTGGCATGTCACTTTCTTCATCTAAACAGAGGGCTATTGTAAGACAGGATGAGACAGTGTGATTGATTCTGTAAATGTGATGTATTGCTCTTTTCATTAACTCTGCGCTCCTCTTTAGTGAGTGAAGAAAAACATGTTTTGATAAATAAACCCTTGGGTGACAACCTGGTAAGTGGCGATGAACACTGGTTTTATAAACAAAATTCAAACTAACTTTTCCAAATATGATTCTGAAACGTGTCTTACATTTGTTGAGTATTAGATTTGCCAATAATAAACTGAGCATAGCAATGCAAAATAATATAACAACGTACATAGATGAATATTGACATCAGCAGTTTTTTCAACTTTCCAGTTACAACACCATACTGCTGGAATCAGGTTTCACAAAATAGTGCACAGTGGATACCGATGCCCACCAAAATTCAGTACATATTCTTTCTCGAGCCATCTTCTTAAAGATTACTCACCTTTAATGCTCTATTTGCATGTATTCAATATATTCTTAATCTTTATTTCATCATTTTTTTCTTCAGATATTTTAAGATATAGCAATGAATATGTAGAAAATAGTCTGCTTTATGAAATAAGATTTATCCATTTGAAAGGCTGAATATTATATGCACATAAACTTATTGAAATGCTGATAATATGGGTAGCAGAATGAATTGGATTTCCTTAATTAATAGAAGCTGTGGAAATGTCTTGACTGACCTGTCTCCTTGAAATTAGCATAAACATATCAAACCACAGAACTGGATAGGGGTATATAGTGATTGTCTTTTCTTTCTTTCTTTCTTTCTTTCTTTCTTTCTTTCTTTCTTTCTTTCTTTCTTTCTTTCTTTCTTTCATTCTTTCTTTCTTTCTTTCTCTTTCCTCATAACTTAGGTTGCAGTGATTGATTTAAAGTGGTGATTTTGTTCCACCGGGCATGGTGGCACACGCCTTTAATCCCAGCACTTGGGAGGCAGAGCCAGGCATATCTTTGTGAGTTCAAGGCCAGCCTGGTCTACAGAGTGAGTTCCAGGACAGCTGGGGCTACAGGGAGACCCTGTCTCAAAAAAAATAAATAAATAAATAAATAAATAAATAAATAAATAAATAAATAAATAAAGTTATTTTGTTCCACAAAGCAAGCTTAATTACAAAAGGGAGAATTATAAAAGGGAAATAACAAAAGTTAGAGCCACTTAGATACCAGAAGTGAAAGTTTTTCAGAGACTACATCTTCATTTTTGCTTGTATTAAAATTTCATTTTATAGAGATCTTCACTAAAATCCAGAAGCCTCCCTTCAACTACCAAAAACTTTGCAATTTTTGTCTGGGCTTGGTGGCACTCACCTTAAATCTCAACACTAGAGAGTTAGAGCCACTTAGATCTCTGAGATCCAGGCCAGCATGGAACAATATTGAGTTCTAGGACATTTGATGCAACAGGGAGACCCTGTCTCAAAAAAATTTGGACACATGACTCATGGGTTAAGAGCACTCACTGATTACTATTTCATAGGACCTAGGTTCGGTTCACAGCACCGCATGCATGGCAGATAAAAACTGTCTGTAACTCCAGGTCCATAACCCTCTTCTGACCGCTGAGGGCATTGCATGACACAGGTGTACTTGCATACATGCAGGTAATAGCATCGTAAATATAAAAATAAATAAATAAATAAATAAAAAATTTTAAAGTTTAAAAAATTCTAATTTTCTTAATAGGATTATGATATAAAATGACAAACCTTTATATTATTTTTTAAGGAAAGACTTGAAAATGGCTCTATATTTAATTGTCTAACTTTTCATTTACAAAATTAAGCAAAAGTAATTACATAACATTTATCTTACAGTGAAGAGCACCCTTTGAAAATGTGTAACCTTATGCCAACTGCACATCTTAAGAAGCAAAATAGCAATTAGAGATAATTCACATCTGTTATAAGTGATCCCTAGGAACTTTAAAATAAGAAAATAATAATTTGAAGAATAAGGGTTGCTCACATGCCCAACTGAGAAATTTAATTAAAATGGAACTAATATTTCTAATATCATGAAATCTTGAAGAACACTATGTTTTTACTCTGTAAGTGGCATCCTGAAAAGCCACACACATATTCATCTCACAGAGAGCATCACATTTGCTAAGTATTCTGAACTTAATGTTGTCATTATCCCACCTTCTGTGTCCAGCTGCCCTCATCAGGCCTGGAAGTCAAATAAGATTTAAGTGCAATCACTTTTTACTATACATACTTTCCTCCCTGTCTATATCAAGGTTGTATTTCCTCAGTGGATTTCCATGACAATTTTCTTGGCAGAGAAGTGAAGCACCTGCTGTTTAGACAATTCCATTAGCCCCAGCCAAACAAAAATATTGTGTTTTTTAGTATGGTATCAGAACAGAGCAAAACTGATATTGTTTTTTCTTCCTAGTTTGTGATTAGCAACTTGGTACATTGTATAGCTTAGGGAGGCAACATTAGTACTTATGATCATTTCCAGTTTCTACATAAAGTAAAATGGTGGCCATGTAGAATTCTATTGCAATTCCCTGAAAGTCATTTTCAATATTCACCTCTATAATTATTTTCAATAACTAACCACAAAATATGCACCCAGGTAATCAAAAGCTGTATTTATCAACAATAGTCATTAGGAATGAACTAATTTTATAACTAATTTTGTCTTCAGTTGACTTGTATTTTATTATTGTTGACATGTTAGCAAAAGTGATAAGGACTTAAAGATATATAGATGTCCGTTTGAGACTGTAGGTTCTCTTAACCTCTCTGTGCCACACACATTATGCACAAGAGCTATAGCAGATCACGTTAAGTTGCTAAGATGATGGAATAGATAATATTTCAGAAAGGTAGACTTTAATTTGATCAAAACCACATGTCCTTTCAAGCTCTTCTTTTTTTTTTTCTCCCAGCAATTATATACCCCAAATACCGACCAGCCATCAAATACTGTAGAAGAGGAACTAGACTGATATGCAGGTGCTTGTTATTATGGATATTATGTCTATCTCCCCCTATTAAAATGTTGGGTTTCCTTAGTGCATTCCACTGACAGTTTTCTTGGCACAAAAAGGAACTGTCTGCTGATCGGTACTTTATCAGGGTGTACCTGCTGGTTTATCAAAAGCAGGGAGAAAACATCTATCATCTATGTATCTATGTATCTATCTACCTGTATTAGTCACTTTTCTGTTGCTGTGATAAAACACCATGACCAAGGAACTTAAAAGGAAGAGTTTATTTGAGCTTACGATGGACGGTTCCAGGGAATTAGAGTCCATTGTGGTGGGAAGTGTGGCGGCTGGAGCTGGAGAGGCAGGCTGAGGGTCACATCTCGCAAAGAACACAGGAAACAGAGAGAGAGCAACTGTAGGTCACGAGGTTTGTTAAAACTCACTAAGCCTACCCCCCAACAATGCACTTCCTCCAGCACGGCCACACCTTTTTTTTTTTTTTTTATTGATGCTTTGTGTATTGCATACATCATTTTCCAATTCAGTTCAGGCATATATCCCCTTCCCTTCCCCCCGCAACCCACCCCTACCCATCCCAGATCATGCATTCTGCCGTAAATTTTCTGCATCTTTCTCTGCTTTTTTGTTTTGTTTTGTTTTCATTTTGTTTTTTAACAATAAGTGATAATTTGTGAGTACAAGCATCCTTCATGTAAAACCAATTTGCAAGCAGTTGTGCCCAAACCCACACAGCTCATGGGTCCCACCATCCAGCAGGGGGGGGCTTGTATGTTCAATCAAGTTGATCAAACGAGTGTCCAGTCTATATTGTTGTAGTTTCACCATTAACCCCAATCGAAGCCCTTACATTCTACCACGCCCCCTCTTCCACAGATTGTTCCCTAGGCTTAGGAAAGGGGCACAGGTGGATGAGAAGCAAAACAGTCTACTTTCTCTGGAGCTGATGTCTTGGTCTCTAGTCAGTTCTGGCTGTTTTCTTTCATGGGCTGCCAGCTTGTCCAGGCATAACCTTTCGATCCTACTAATGAAGGACATGCAATTAGATATTTAGGTATTAAACAGTATAATATATAGCCTTTTGATCCTACTAATGAAGCACACACAATTAGATATATAGGTATTTAAACAGTACTAATTGTTATGGTAGGTTTCTTTGGTATAGACACAGATGTTTGGATAGTATGTTAATTCATGGGTTACATTTTCTTCTGTTAAGTATGGCAGGGTCTTCATGTGGTTTATAACATCCCCTAACCATTAGAGGATGTAAGCTTGTGGCATCAGCCGTGGGTTATTCCTCCAAGGAGAGAGCTAATAGCTAATTAGATTTGGGATATACAGACATATGGCTGCCACTGCTGCACAGTATTTCCAGGCAGATGAGGTGTAGCTGGTGCTGACGGAGGAGCCTTACTTGACTCAAGGAGACCTATATTTGCTTTATTGGTTTAGTGGCCTTTGGTAACACTCTCTGGCGTTCCAGAGACCATCTGTATACTTGCAAATGCAGTCTCCATACATCATTCCCATGTTTATATCAGGTCTTCAACAGCAGGGCCTTATCGCCTCTCTTCCTGCAGATATCCCAGTTTGGATGCAAGGAGCCTTTACCTTTTGTGGGGGCTTGGATCCCCTGGCCAACATCTCCTTGGTAGAATAATCCATTGTTGATGTCAGAGCTCCTGTATTAATATGTTTTGCTTAAGTGCATAGCTTAAGGAGACTTTAGCATTATATTTGGTTCTGACTAGAGAATAATCCTTTTCACAGTTTCTATGTCCATTAGTCAATTAAAGAAGGCAGTTTTACTGATTTTACAAGAGAATACCTCTATAACAGCTGGCTCCAATCTACAGCTGGAGAACGTCCTCACCATCATCATATTTCTCCTTATTCTATGGGGGTAGTTAAGAAAGTCTCTTGTATTAAAACCTTTGCAGCACCTAGAAGGTAAGCTTCATTAGGATTCATTAAAAATAGTTATTACTAGTAGGATCCAGAGAGGGGCCTGATGTCTGCAGCAATCTGAGGCATTTCTTCCCTTCAATACCCAGAGGAGTCAATCCTTCTGCTGGCACTTTCTGGTACATCCTACTCACTGCAAAGCTGCATTTTCTTTCTCAGCCATTAAGTTGGTGATACTCTGGCCTGTTCTAAGACCTCCAAAAACAATGCCACCAACTGGAGACAAATGTCTGAATACATTCAAACCACCACACTGCCTATCTATCATCTATCTATGTATCTATCTATCTATTATCACCTATTATCTATCATCTATCTATCTATCCATCTATCTGAGAGAGAAAGAGAGAGAATCCTTAAAGAGAATCCTTAATACATGGACAATTAAGAAAATTCCCTTTAATTATTCACTTGTTTATTCATATAGTTAATAGATATCTATGAAATTTCCAAACCAAATAGTGGTCTATTATATTACTGAGATTTTCAATAAAATATATATATGACAAAAATGAACTTCAAAAAATTGAATTTATAATCAAGGATTGTTAAATTAATTTCAGGAAGAGAGAGTAGCATATAGAGCAGCAGAGTTTTTTTATGTTATTTTGTTTACAAACTAGTTTTAGCAGTTATATAGAAGGAAATATGAAGAAAATGAATAAGACAAGCCAATAATCAGTCTAATAGAAGGATAAATCTTCTATGACATAAAAAAGTTCACAAACTCTAAGTATTAGAAAGATATTACTATATTTTTTTAATTTGGCTATCATATTTTGCTGCAGTGTTTTTTGTTTTGTTTTGTTTTGTTTTTTGAGGTAGGTTTATCTCGTTTCCCAGGCTGTCTTCAAACTCTTCATCCTCTTCCTTAGACTTTCAATTGTTGGGATGAAGAGCATATGCCACTTCACCATGCTGATAAATTGTAGATTTTGAAATGTCAAAGAAACAACCACACACAGTTAAATTAGAAGTAAGAAATATAAGTTAGAAAGAAAGAGACAGGCTTACTGTCACATGCTTTAATCCCAGTAGGCATAAGCAGGCAGTACTCTGTGAGTTTGAGGCCAGTCTAGTCTACACAGAAAGTTCCAAATCAGCCAACACCACACTGAGAACATAGTGATAGTCTGTCAGAAAAATAAATGAATAAATAAAGGTATGAATGAATGAACACATTAATCAAAAAATGAATTAATAGAGATAAAGGAGGGGAGAGGAGGGGAAGGGAAAAGGAAGAAAGAAAGAAAGAAAGAAAGAAAGAAAGAAAGAAAGAAAGAAAGAAAGAAAGAAAGAAAGAAAGAAAGAAAGGAAGAAAGAAAGAAAGAAAGGAGAAAAGAAAAGAAAAAAGATATAAATAAGGCAAGAAATAGATAGCATTTTCTTTATCTGTGCATTGTTTAGACAAACTCTCTTCTTTCAGTAGCATGGCCTACCAGAGGGATTAAAGTGCTATAAACTAAAAGATGAAATGAATTCTAACTTCTTCATTCATGGCTGCATGACCTTGCTGAGTGGTTGCCATTGTTCTGGCCCTGAGCCCTGAAGAGACTATATTAAAGCATTAGATTCAGTCCTTTTGTGATGGCAGTATCCAAAACACTCATTAAAACAGTCTGCTTTAAAAAATAGAATGCAAACTAAGAAAAGTCATGATTGATATAATTAGTGTGCCTCCAAACTGGTTCCATGTTACTGGGTTTACTAAAAGGATGAACTAAGGAATTTTCCTCCTAATTTCAAAATAACAAGAACTCTACTAGACTCTGGCCTTTACAGAAGATAATTAGATACATTGCACATTGTTTTGCTAATCATAAATTAGGTTGCCTAGGTGTTATGTGAGCCAAATCACCAATGACAACTTAATGATCAGAGCCCTGTTCCCATTCATCTTATTCACCAATTCTGCGTGTCACTAGGGACAATTATACTTCTATTTCTTCTTTCAGTATTCTGTTCAGAAATTATGAGATATATTTTATTAGCATGGTTTTTAATGATACCTTTGATGAAGCTCCTCCAGTTCTTGCCTTAAAGAATTCCCTCCAGTTTGCTCTTACCTTTTCTGAGATGTTTGCAAACCAAGTGCCTTCACTCCATAATTTCTCACTTATATATATA
>VZQC01002594.1:1170086-1221993 GCA_009823505.1 Rhizomys pruinosus | reverse complement strand
TCTCTCTCTCTCTCTCTCTCTCTCTCTCTCTCTCTCTCTCTTATATATATATATATATATATATATATATATATATATGCATTTAGGCATTTTCTGTAAATATGTAGCAATTAAAATATGTATCTTACAAAATGAAATAATAGATCCTTATATGTATACTTCCTATACCTTCATATAATCCTAGAAAATTTATTCCCCAGGTAGATAAGTTTATATTTTTTATGAGAAATAGTTTTAAACGTTATCTCCTGTTCCTTGAGTACCTGAGTCTCATTATCAACCACATATGCCACATGAAGTTCCTTCTTTCTGGGAGTAAGAAAATTCATTCAGGCAAAATGGATCTCTAGATCCTAAAGACAGACAATGAGATTGAAATCATTTTTCCTTTTAAAATTTTTGGATACATTTATCACTATTTTGTGTGTATTAGTGTTTGATTTGAATCCATGTAAGTGCACCTGTGTTGTACCGTGCCTGAAGAGGCCAGAAGAAAGTATCAGCTCTCCTGGAACTAGAGTTACTGAGGGTGTTTAGTCACTATACAGTTGCCGGGAACTGAACCCAGGTCTTCTACAAAAGCGGCAAGTGCTCTTAACTTAACTATTTCTCTACCTCCCAAACTCTTTATTTTTTAGAGTAAAACTTCAATATCTCTAGATTTTCATTGACTAAGCTATTGTGTGAGTTCATAATGGAGTTCATAAGTGGACTGTGTCAATTCATCCAGTGTGAGAGCTGCAGGACCTGGAGGAGAGGACTGGACTTTGCAAACACCTGGCTGCATCTAGAACTTCGTAAAGTGTTTACTGAGGAAGGATTTTTAAGATGTGTGTCTGACATAAGAGTACTAACTAAATAGTGTAGATGTAGCAAGTATCATCTCCCCCAAAGCCCAAACTAAACAAATCTTTACTTTTTCCTACACAAATAGCCATGTTACATACAGTACCTTACACACAGTCTTATGTTTACAAAATAATGTTTAATGAAGCATATTTACCTTTAACATATGAACTTGAACAGTCCAAATTACAGTGCAGAATTTTCTAGAAGTAATGTTTAGTAACAAGTGAACTACTACATCTATTTCCATTACCAACTTCCAAAACAATCATGTTTCAGGAAATAAAGTCAGATACTAGCCAAATTTTCATATTCTCAACAATATTCTGATATCTAATATCCATTCCTACTTTATTGTTGAATATTTTGCCTTCCACAAATGCATATTACCTGAGTTGTGTTTCCACTTTGATCTAATGGTGCTTGTAAATAAGTCATTTGAATAATGAATAATATTTATAAAAATCAATTACTATAATATGTGTGAACTTTTGGTATCAACTAAGCTAATAACCTTTGAAATGTAGGCTAGGTTACATAATGTTAAAATGGAACTGAAGTATCATAGAAAGCCTGCCTCTTCCCATACAGAGAAATGAAAGTTATTTTCCATTTTGGTTGAACTTTTAAAAAGGTACTAATTGGATATGTGTTCTGAATTCAAAACTTAGTTCTGTTCCATTTTCAAATAAGGAACATTAAAAATGAATCATAGAAATGATTAAAACCTGATGCAAGAGTGTTATGTTTATAAAACAATGTCTAATGAAGCAGAAATAAATTTAACATGAAATACTAAGATTCAGATATTTTGAAAGTATTAATTTTCCCAGGACATATACAATTTATAACTAGAAAGCTAAAATTTTGAGTTAATTTACATGTACTTAACATAAGTAAACACTAATTATTAGTCATAATAGTTACACTAAATTTTGACTTGTATTTTAAAACGGTCATAATAAGTTGTCTCCAAATAGGCAGCTCACTTTCTTTCATTATGTTGTACTACTAATCTATTTTCTTCGATCCTCAGAAGCTACAGCTTCTCTGTTAAGGCACTTTTATTTATGCATATTGCACTTTAAATTATTTGCTTGGAATTACATATAGTTAAAGGAAGCTTAGCCATAACAATATAATACAATAGAAGTGTATAACTGATTGTATGCAAAATTCAATACTAACCATAGTGGTGTCTTAGATTTCCTTTGCTTCTGTACTATATCCATCCCAAGTTATTGGTAATTGAAATTCAAGTCTCCAAAATGCAAATAACTGATTGAATGTTGATTTACATACTGCTAATATAATACAGTTTTGCCTTTGTCTATCAGGTGTAATCTTACAGAGAATTTTCACAGTAATTATTTAGGATAAGTCTACTAGTTAGTTAGGCTTTCAGCCTTATCTTCATCCTTCAGTGACCTTCATGTCACATGATCTGGACTTTCAAAACTACTACTACCCAAATCCCAAGCAACCCAGAGTACTATTCCATCTCTATTCATAAATCTTCAGTAAATTCTCTTAATTCTTATTTTTTATTTCTTCTTTCTTTTTTTTTTTTTTTTTTTTTTTTTTTTTGTCTTTTTTGCTAGACAGGGTCTCCCTGTAGCACCAGCTGTCCTGAAACTCACTCTGTAGACCAGGCTGGCCTTGAACTCACAAAGATCCACCTGGCTCTGCCTCCAAAGTACTAAGATTATAGGCATGTGCCACTACGCCCAGCTAACTCTCTTATTTCTATAATAGCAAAATCACAAAATTCAGTTTTCTCAATGCTTTTCTTTTGTTACCACAATCAATGTGGCCCAAATAAAACACCAATAATTTACACACTTCTTCTTTTTTTTTTTTTTTTTGGTTGTTTTCTATCTTTTTGAGACAAGGTCTCACTTGTAGCCCAGCTTCCTGGAACTCACTCGTAGACCAGGCTGGCCTTGAACTCACAAAGATTCCGCCTGCCTCTGCCTCCCAAGTGCTAGGATTAAAGGCTGTGTCCACCGCCCCGGCTTTAATTTAAATTCTTTTTTTTTTTTTTTTTTATTGATGCTTTGTGTATTTCACTACATCATTTTTTCCAATTCAGTTTCAGCATAATTTCCCCTTCCCCTTCCCCCCCCCCACCCATCCCAGATCATGCATTCTGCCGTAAGTTTTCTGCATCTTTCTCTGCTTTTTTTGTTTTGTTTTGTTTTCATTTTGTTTTTTTTTTTGTTTTTTAACTATAAAGTGTATAATTTGTGATAACAAGCATCCTCATTGTAAACCAATTTGCAAGCAGTTGTGCCCAAACCCACACAGCTCATGGGTCCCATCCATCCAGCAGGGGGGGGGGGGCTTGTGGTTGCTATGTTCAATCAAGTTGATCAAACGCGTTGTCCAGTCTATATTTTGTAGTTTCACCATTAACCCCAATCGATCGAAGCCCTTACATTCTACCACGCCCCCCTCTTCCACAAGATTGTTCCCTAGGCTTAGAAAAAGGGGCACAGGTGATGAGAAGCAAAACAGTCTACTTCTCTGGAGACGCCTGATTTGTCTTGGTCTCTAGTCAGTTCTGGCTGTTTTCTTTCATGGGCTGCCAGCTTGTCCAGGCATAACCTTTTGATCCTACTAATGAAGGACATGCAATTAGATATTTAGGTATTAAACAGTATAATATATAGCCTTTCGACCCTACTAATGAAGCACACACAATTAGATATATAGGTATTTAAACAGCACTAATTGTTATGGTAGGTTTCTTTGGTATAGACACAGATGTTTGGATGGTATGTTAATTCATGATTTATATTTTCTCCTTGGAGGAATAACCCACGGCTGATGCCACAAGCTTACATCCTCTAATGGTTAGGAGATGTTATAAACCACACAAAGACCCTGCCATACTTAATTTAACTTCTTAAGCCTTGACACTGTACAATCTTAGTTGGAGATATGTGCATGATGCACAATTTTACTGTTTCAAGAGGCCTGAAGTCTAGTCTTGAGGTGAAAGTGTACATGATAAAGTACAGGAAGTGCTATAAAATAATGTTTATAACTGTGACACTGCTGATTCTTAATCTAGTGATAATTGCTGTTCAAAGATTTTATATGCATACATGCATTGAAGAGCTATTTTCCACCAAGTGATATGATAAGGGATTGTGAATAAATTATCATTCATTCTTTCCCCTTAGAAAAGATAAGGATTCTACAGATAGACAAAAGTGGCAATTAAGGTTAAACCTGGGATAATACACTTAAACACATTTAGATTTCTAATAAAAGATAAGTGATGTACTTGAATAATAGTGATAATTCTAAGAATTAAAGTCAAATTCCTCTGAAGATGAACACTCAGGTAGTGTTATAGGAGTCCACAAAGGGTATCAAAACCTTGTCATGAAGTAGTAAGTGTTAGTGGAAACAATAGCAGATGAACTAACATTATAGCAAGACAGAAGTGGAAAGTAAAGTAAGGCAGTCAGTGCCACACATTACCATGGAACCACTTGTATATTTAGTGATATCACATGTATGAGATTTAGAGGTAAGACTCAAATATCTCATGGACACACTGTCACCATGACAGGTAGAAATTTGTAGAAGTCTACAAGAGCATAAGTTTAGGACAAGACATGAGACTAAGCTGATAAATATTCAGGGAAACAGTCTTTTTTAAGGTTTTAAATAACCTCAAGAGGCTGGACAGATGGCTCAGTGTTAAGACTCCAGCTGCTCTTGCAGAGAACCTGGGTTCGATCCCCAGCACCCACATGGCGCCTTAGAACCATCTTTAACTCTGGTTCCAGGGGAATCCAATGTCCTCTTCTGACCTCCACGGCATTGCACATCACAGGTGCACCAACCTACATGCATAAAAAGAATACACACAAAAAATAATAAATAAAAAAATAAAAAAGAAAATTTTTAAATAACTTCAAATAGTTATTTCTATGTAATGTGTGTTGAATATCTCCTATATCCTGACTTTTTAGCAATCCACTGTCTGTACTGCCACAAAGCCTTGAAGAATATGCTAAAAATACAGAATATCAAAAATGAATATAGTAAAAAATATTTTGTTTCTCCCTAATCATTTCTTTCCTCATTTCTTAAGTTTGTAAGTTTTCTGTTGGCTTCCCCAACTCTTTAAGCTCTGGGTCAGGAGGTAAACACTATAGAGACAGCTACCACAAAGCCTGAAGACTAGATCACTTCTATGGAGTGGCTCAAATAGCTTTAAAACATAGCTGAAGGGAAGAAGAGAGAAAAATAGGTCATGAAGTTGTGCTTGTTTTCTTTCCAGAGGAAGCATCGCTATTGCCCCAAACCTCTTAACAACCGTTAGCTATATTTCTGCAAGCTACTTGGCTGAATAAAAAATGACCAGGAACAGTATGCTGGAAGTGGTGGGCATTGAGAGATGGTAAAAGTTGGGCTATGAAAGCCTTGATCTGGACCACAGCCATCTTTATACCTCTCGTGTTCCATGCTCATTCCAGAGAGCCTTCATTTCAAACGTCTCAGCACACTGTGTCCTCTTGCATCTTGTTATTTTAGACTTTTGTTGAAATATAATATAGAAACATCTAAATAAACCTACAAAAACAACTTATGAGTCAGCTGCAGGCAATTTTCGAAAGCTGACCAAGTCCTCATAACTATCTTGTGAGTAAAGGAAAGAATATCCCAGCATTCCTCAAAGAAAAGAGGATGAGATGAGCAGTTTTATAAGAGAAACAGGTATGTTCATTACAGTGGTTCATCACTGCACTGATGCTATTGTTTTCAGATACTTTGTAAATTTTCCTTTAAAATTTATAGTGAAAGTGAAATCTGATGGTTTTGAAAACACAGCATAAATATCAGTGAAGAATTTAAACAAAATATATGTCCACCATTGTTGCTATCTTGTTAACACACCAGAAAATTTTGTGCAGTGGACAGAACAATATGATCATAACTTTTGTTTACTATAGACCAATTCCTACCCACTCTAATTAGAATAAGATCTGAATCACTAAATATGGTCCATAAAGATATGTTTCTCTTCTACAGATCATCTTCTCCTCTCATCTTCTGTGTTTCCCTCAGGGGAGATTTTGTGCTCTCAGTATTCAATTCATCATAGGAGAGAAATTCTCCTGCCTACCAAACACAAAACAGTTTCCTAGCCTTCTCTATCACTTCTTTGGATATACTCTCTTCCAAACACTTTTTACTGGCTGAGTGTGGCACCTGCGTGTTAACTGGCTCAGTTTGTGAACTCTTGAGCCTACACTTCCCGAGAGCAGCAATGCTGTTTTTCTTGTTCTTCACTTTTCTGTATCTTCAATTGTTTAGAACAGGGAAAAGTTCATTAGGCTAAATAGCGAGCTTTCCCTGAGCAAGGTACACTCTGTTCTCACTTCAAATTATTCCAAAAGATTGATAGCAGGAAATGAGACTTGGTTACACCTCCATACAAGCACTTCACATCCAAGACACCTTCAGACAAGGACTTCTTCTTGCTTGTGTTCTACCTCTCTGACCTGGTACATGCAACAAAATCCAAAAAGACATGATTCATGGAAAGAAAAGGACTAACCACCTATTGTCCTTTGAGTGAGCCTGCAGCTGGCTTGCTTATTTGACTCTTCTTAGTCTCTTCTTATGCTTTCTCTCTTTTCCTTACTTTCGTGTGGCTATCTAGTAAATCATTGAATATTTGTACTGAAGTATGTATAATAACTTATATTTATCTATACTCTTATCTTCATACTTTGTGTAAACATAAGTAATTCACATAACTGTTAAATAGATCAACAATTGTTACGACCATAGTTGTTATGAGGAGACCCAGCTTTCTAACCTCCAAGGGCTTGATAGCTGAAACTATAAAGTACACTGACAATAACGATTACATTAGGAGAAAAATTATTCAAATTTATTGTATAAGTGAAAATAGCACAAAAATATTATAAATGCAAATTTTCTGCAAAATATAGATGCTTATATACCTTTATCATAGCAAGAGATGGGGAGATGATGTCGGCATCTTTGGAGAGAGTTAATGTTTTGGAGAAAGGTGAATGAGACCTTAGCAAAATGGTTCATGCTCACAGTTTACCAACATGCTAGTCGGTACACAGGATGAATATCTAGTCTCCTCTGCTGTAGTAGGAGTTATTCCTCTCTGGTTGAAACTTCTGGAGAGGATCTGATGAAGACCATGTTCAAGGTAAAAGGGTTTGCAATAGGCAAAAAGGTGAAAGAAATGTGCCTAGCCCTCAAGTGCCTCCAATTTGAAGAAATCTATGCACCAAAGTGGTGAATTTTGGATTGGCACTTTCTGAATCCCTTCATGTTCAAGATATAAGCTATCTATTTTCTACTTCAGTCTAATGAAAGCCCGTTTTAGTTTTTAAAAATTATAATTTGTTCGGAGATTATGCCAACAGCCTGAATAGCAAACATAGCCCTTCAGTAGATTTGGCTAAGTTAAAGTTGATGTTGTCTTCTCTAACATCTACATGGTTTAAATTCAAGATTTCCCATGTTTAACTTTTTTACTTAGCACATATGCAACCATCTTTGTAATTCTCAGCAACTGATAATGACAAAATACTTGAAAAAGTAGGCAAAATTCTTGCCACCTAGGATCATATGCTTAAAGCATTGTTAAATAATTTCAGAAAAACAGATTTCTCTACAAGGTAATAAGTTTAAATAGTAATAGTGTAGGAGGCAATATTTCACTGCAGAAAGCTTTCAAATATGAAAGAAACAAAAATTTCATAATTTATATTGAATTACAGAGGAGGTGATTTTAGCCATGTGTGTGAGTCGCCTGGGTGGCCTGTCATTTTAACGTAGATTTGATGGCTTCCTGAGGATAGAACATACATTTTATTTTAAGAAGGGATCATGCCTAGATGTTCATGTCACATTTGGGCTGAGATCTGGCAGACTAATGTAGAAGAACATGATAGCAAATATTCAAGAAAAAGAGGCCATAATACATACTGCTAGCTAAAATGACATAAGAACTGTTTTCAAATTGTGGCGCACGCCTTTAATCCTAGCACTTGGGAGGCAGAGGCAGGCGTATCTTTGTGAGTTCAAGGCCAGCCTGGTCTACAGAGTGAGTTCCAGGACAGCTGGGGCTACAGGGAGACCCTGTCTCAAAAATACAAAAAAAAATTGCTAATATCTTAGATTTCTTATGCCTTTAGGTACCAGACAAGATTTAAAACTGTCTTTGGATAGAGTAACATATCTTACTCTTCAAATTACCTTTTATTTCATATTTCTGTATGTATTTGTGGGTGCCTCTGTGTAAATATGTATGCAAATGTTTTGGGTATATGAAAGTGATTATTACATATATTCTGGCATCTAATCAATGATAAGCAACATAAAAAGGGCAGAGTACAGCATAAAAGTGAAATAATAGACAACAGAAACACATTCATTAAGTCTCTAGACATTAAAACTACCAAAATAAAGTATAAAGTTCTTTCTAAATGAAATCAAATTCAATTAGATGGAAGACAATTTTAAAAGCTCTGGTACAGAACTGGAATCCACAAACTATAACATGGAAAATTTAAGGAATATAATTACTTCATAATTTGTAAACCTAGAGATTAAGATGAATAATAATTAGAAATACATAGGATGGTCTCTACTGTAGGTTTGCCGGATGCTTCTGATTTTAGTACATAACTGTAAAGCATTTCTCCAAGGTGACTCCCCTAACTTACACGGCTAATGTAGAATGTCTAGGATTAACATAGGTACATATGTGTGAGAAGACATGAACAATGATGTTTAGCAGTGCCATTTGTAATAGTTACAAACTGCAAAAAAAATGCACATAATCAAAGACACACAAATGCTAATGAAGGAAATATAGGCAAAATATAGCACCATTATTACAGAATACCATATAACAGAGACAGGGCCAAAGCTGCAGATTAAAAAAGACAAAAAAATAAAAAAGTGAGCTGGGTGTGGTGGCACACATCTTTAATCCCAGCACTTGGGAGAGAAGCAGAGACAGGTGAATCTCTATGAGTTTAAGGCCAGCCTGATCTACATAGCGAGCTCCAGGCCATCTGGGATTAAAGGGAGACCCTGTCTCAAAAATACCAATAAATAAATAAATAAATAAATAAATAAATAAATAAATAAATAAATAACAAAAGTGAGTCTCAAAAATGTAATTCGAAATTAATTATATCAGACAAAATGTTTCTAGGGTCTAGTTTAGAATGTATATTTGCACAAGATATACATGATGCCATAAATTTTAAGTGGTAATTACAGAAGAAACTTGTTTCCTGTTACTATAAATGGTCAAGAAAACATGACTGGGGAGTTCATGGCTCCAAGGGAGAGCATATTATTTTGCTAACTGGATATAGTATCAAATTGCTTACTAGATTCATTTTTCTATGTCCATAGTGCAGCTCTCAGACCTCATTAGAGTAGTTTCCTTTGTGCACTTGTCAGCACAGAATTACATAGGGGCAAAGAGCAGAAAATAAGTGGCCAAGAGAATCATTGTAGCATCATTTGGAGTACAGACACCAGCATAGTGGAGATGTTACAACTGTGGGAACACCAACAATGTTAGAGGAAGGTGTGCAGTGGAGCCAGCCTGAGCCCACAGACAGCTCTGTGCTCTGGATGGCAGAGTCAGAGAAATTAAGTCCTTTGCAGCCCAGAAGATTATGTGAGAATCCCATGTCTGACACTGAGCTAAGCTGCTGGACTTTGGTTTTGCTTAAGTATACCCCAATGCTTCTCTCTTGAAGTAAGGCAATATGTAACTACTTTTGGATTTATACAGAAGCCTATATTTAAGAATCATTTTCAAAGAGACTTTGAACATTTTTACGTATTTGGAATTTTAAAAAGCTGTGTTTAAAGTTAAACTATGTTTTCCATTTTGAAATTAATATTAACATGAGATCTTGGGAACAAGAAGTGGAAACTTTATAGTTTAATAGTGATGTAGTTTGTCAAATTGACAAGGAATTCATTATGCTGGATAGCTTTAGTTGTAAACTTGACAAGCTTAGGATGAGAGAATACCAATTGGGAAATTTTCAATATCAGCTTGGCCTTTGGTCATGTCTTTGAGCACTTTCTTGATTGTTGAATGATGTTGGAGGACCCAGACTCTTGTTGATGCTATCACCCCTGGGTAGATGGTGTGTGTTGTTTAAAAAAATCAGGCTGAACTGAGGTGAGGGGATTAAGCAAATACAAATGTTCCTCTTTGGTCTACGCTTCAGTTTTTGCCTGCAGGTTCCTGCCCTGAATTCCTGCCTCAGCATCTCTGGAAAACAGAATGTGAGATATAACCAAATAAACTCTCTTTCCTCCTAACTTGCCTTTTGTGTTAGTGTCTGTGGAATGCTTAGTCACAAATGGCATTTCTATAGCAAATCTCTTCTTCCCAAGCTTACAGAAGAGGGTGGGAAATATTATAAGAGGCAGAAATCAGGGAAAAGTGGAGCAAAAAGTGTCTTCTGGCTATGACAGGAATGTTGCACACATGAATTTACAGTGGCTTGGGGTTGCCAGGACAAGACATGCATAAGAACAATGCGGTCATATTCCAGCTTGGACAGGAGAGGCCCTGAAGTGCCACTAATTGTTGTGGAATCCTTGATAATCTCAGTAACATACTAACAAGTACAGTTGATGGCTTCTGGGGAAGGAAGTCAGTTTCCTTTAGGAGTGTGGACCTGGTAGTTTGACCATGCTCTAGTAGATGGCCCCACACCCAGGAGCATATGGTCACCAAAACTGGATTCAGTGGGGAACTGTAAAAGAAAGGACTTGAATTTGGGCAGACTAGGGAAGTGGGGGTGGATCTTGGAAGAATTGAAGGATGAGTGGATGTTAAATATAATAGAAACACATTAAATTTAATTCTCAAAAAAATAATAAAAATATTATATAATAGTTTCAAATTTAAGAAATTTAAATGAAACTACTACATGTGAGTAATTTTACAAATTACTCATAAACATAATGCTAATCTAATATTTAAGTTAATAATAGTTAAAATTTTAATATGTTTAATATGTGATAAATGAAGAATGAAATACAGGTAAAATATCATGACCTAGTATTTAATAAAGCTTTGAATAAATATATGGACCACATATAAGTCTGCTCAGCTGTTTGAAACCAGAGTAGGAGGAGGGAACCACTATAATTTTATACCCAGTGAAAGGAACAAAAAATACATAATGAATTTTGTTGAAAGGTTGCACAGAATATGTAATCAAAAATTTCAAGATCAAATTAGAACTAATGTCAAGTGGTAAACTACAGTCAACATTTCCAACACTTTAGAATAACTTTGATTGAATTGAGAACATTTTCTTAGTATGAAATTAAAATTATAAAGTCAGCATTAAATTTTTTCCTTGGTTTATATAGAATATCACACTGACTCATGAAACTTGGTATCAGAAAATTGTTTCCTTCCTAAAGTAGAAAACTAATCTGTATACTGAGTACAGACAACTCCTTATCAAAACAGTTGTATAAAGTTAATATCAAAGTTCATCACTTCACCATTGCTTTTAAAGATCATTAGATGAAGTATGAATAGGTGATATATAAATAAAATATCAATTGAGTTCTGGCACTTGTTTGCACCTATTTAAGAAAATGAAATCCTTAAAATAAGTTAATTATGGAGAACTATTTAGACAAAAATTCATTCACTAGCAAAAGAATTCAGAGTATGTTTTTGCATTATGCTCTTAATTAGTATTAACGTTTTAAATAAATATTTTATTTATTATTTTTTATTTATTATTTTTATTTTATGTGTATGAATGTATAGCCTGCATTTATGTAGGTACGCCATAGGTGCAGTGCTCACATAGTTCTTCTGGAATTGGAGTTATAGACAGTTGTTAGCCTCTATGTAGATACTGGGAATCGATGCTGGGTCCTCTGCAAGAGAAACCAGTGCTCTTAACCACTGAGTCATCTCTCCAATCTCAAACAAATGATTTATAATAATCCATTTTTAATTTTTACAGAAATATATACAAGGTATTCAAACAAACCTGATGATGTCCTTTCCGCCAGAATTCTGAGGTGGTAAAGTACATTACAAGCCAACCAACAGACATCACGAACTATATATGTGTGTATTTCTGTGTCTGTCTTCTGGTCAGTTTCTCTCTCCCTATCTTTCTCTTTCTTCATATGAAGGATTCATAATTCAATTATGGTTTTCTAATAAAGTTTGTAACCTCTTACCACTTTATAGTGGAAGTTAAACTTTAGTATTTTAACCATTGACAAGCAGTGAAACTAAATTAAAAGCAAGCAACACTGTAAGCCCTATGTCTTTACGTCAAACTTACTTATTTGGTATTTTTCCATATAGTTTCCATTACTGTGATAAGGCTAAAAATATTCATTACATGCAGAATGCCTTCTCTCATCTTTACACCTAGCAAGATAACCTTAGGCTTTAAAGTCTAGCTCAACAATAAGCATTGTTCATAGGTATAACCACATTTATGCCAGGACTTGTTCCAGACATTTATTCAAATGATCATTTGAAACATCCTAAATTAATGGCTACAGTTACTAACTTTAGAAATGAGGAGCTTGATGTTTTTAAATGTTAGTTTTTCACTGAGGTGTCATAATACCTCAAATAACTGAACTGAAGGAGGAAAGGCTTATATTTACTCATGGGTTCCCTTCTTGTCCCTGGAGCCACTGTTTTGGGGACAGTGGTAAAGCAGTTTCATAGGGGACACTAATGAAATCTACTCATTTTGTCATTCCTGAGGGAGATAGAGCTAGAGAGATATAGACAAACACAAAGAGAAGCACAGAGACAGGAACAGAGAGATGGAAAGAAACAGGAAGAGAGAGAGACAGGGAGAGAAAAAGAGAGAGAGAGAATAAATTCTTTCAGTCATAGCACAAGTAGTACAAATAGTATAATTTGTTACACCAGGCTACACGTCCTAGGTGTTTATACTGTGCCCCCAATTTCCTAACAGTCGCACAACCTGTGAACAAGAATTTAACAAATGGATGCTTGGAGGAATATTTAAGATCCAAATCACAGCATACAACTAACCCACAGCCTCAGTAATAGGATGTTGTACATTTGGAAAATGTTAGAAACCTTAGCACCTAGCAACAAATTCTAGGACGAAAGGATTTAAAGTTCTTAGAAATTAAAAAGAGAACTATAATATATTAGCCATCTGAGAGAAACAGCCATTTTTAATTTCTTTTTTTGTTTGTTTGTTATGTTTGAGACAGGGTCTCCCTTTAGTTCCAGCTGGCCTGGAGCTCACTTTGTAGACCAGGCTGGCCTCGAATTCACAGAGATCTGCCTGCCTCTGCCTCTGCCTCCTGAGTGCAGGGATTAAAGGCATCTGCCACGATGACAAGCAGCAACAACTGTTTTTTTTCAAGAGCAGAGCAGGTTCAAGCCAAGCTCATAAGTTACCACATGGAGAAAAATCATTTCCTAGTTGAGATTTTCCCAAATTTTGATGCATAATATTAGGAGATTAAAGTAAATATAATCTTCAAAAGGATTCAGTATGAAGCTATTCCTTTAAATGAAATCTGAACTATAGCCACATGCCTTCTGTAATGGTTACTCTGTCAATTTGGCACCATCTAGACTCACCTGGGAAGGGAGATGGACTGAGGGATTGTCGACCTTGGCCCGTGGGCATGTCTGTGAGGGATGATTTTGATTAAGTTAGTTGAGAAACCACACCAACAGTAGTGGCATGGGATTCTAAACTGTAAAAGTGGAGAGAGTGAGTTGAACTCAATCATATACACTAACTCATTCTTCTCCATCTTTTGGCTATTGATGCAGTGTGACCAGCTGTTTGAGTTCTGCTGCTGTGATATCTTACAATAATGGACTATTTATTACCTGAAGCTGTGGGATAAAATAAAGTATTTCTTCCCTTAATTGCTTTTGTCCACAGCAAAGTAAACACAACTAAGACATATTATTTATGTTATTTGCTCACTTAGAGGAACTAAACAATAATAGACATTTTTATTAAGTTTGTCTCTCTTCTTTCCAGAAGATTTTATAGATTTTATAAAGGTCATAATTCTATCAAGTTTACATACTTCTTCAAAGGACACATAACTGGAAAGAATGAACTCTTTTTTTAGCTCTATTTCCTGAGTAGATTCCACTGTGAACAGTGGAATCCATTCTGACAATCCCTAGCTGCAAATTCTCACTGCTAAGATCAAATGCAGAAGATGATTTGTTAACTTAATTCTTTTAGTGTGAATTTCTTACCTTTTTTCTTTGACAATATTAATTGTACAAAAGAATGAGTTTACTTATAACAAGTCCATACATGTATAAAATGCATATGATCATATAGAAGGCAAAAAATTTAAATTTCAAAGCCAGTAATATCCTAACCTGTCTTTCAATTACTTTGTTTTTTTCTTTTTCTATTTCCATTTACTTTGCTTTCCTTTTCCTTTAAGAAAACATCTATTTTACTAATTTTTCAAATTTTTATTGGTACTTTTTCTAATTATTTCATACAATCATTTTGATAGAAAACTAGAAAAAATTGATAATATGGCCAAGACAGTGACTTTTTGAAGTACAAAAAATTATCTCAAAGTATACAGATTAATTTATCAATGAAGTGAAATTCTTGATGCCTGACTATAAAGACTAAGCATATAGCTATTTCTATTTCTATCACAGACATAGAAGTCACACCTTTGTAACTCATCTTTTAATTGCTGAAGGCCTTTTAAGCTTAAAGGACTTCCACATATAATATAAATAATCATATTTCCACAATAAAAATTAGTTAATTTTTCTCATGTCTTTACAAGTTGTACAATACAAAGATTATGTATTGAAATTTATGTGTTATTCAATAGGATTAGGACATTAATCTGTGGTTATATGCCATCCATTATCTTACAATAAATGTAGATTATCTAAATCATTATTTTATGATTTATTTATTTATTTGTGTTTATGGATGTGTGTATAAAGGTTCTGGAGTACACTCTCTCCTTCCAACATGTAGGTTTGAACCTGGGTCATGAGGCTTGGTGGCAAGTATCTTTACTTGCTGAGCCACATCACCAGCCCTTAAACCATAAATTATGACAAGGATGGCCAGCAGCTAACAATACTGAAAATCAAAATAACTTGTGTTGGTATACTTGTTTCATTTTCATTTTAAAGTACTATTAATGATAATAAGACGTCTCCTACCAAATGTTTAGAAACCCAATAAGCAGATATTATTCTATTTATGAAACGCAAAGTAAATGAAGATAGAACAGTAAATGAAATGTATCTTTTAAAAATTTTTTTATTTATTTTTGTATGTGTATGAATGTACTGTCTGCATGTAGGTCTGTGCACCCGTGTTGTGCAATACCGCAGAGGTCAGAAGAGGGTCTCAGATTCCCTTGGAACTGGAGTTCTCCTGGAATTGGAGTTACAGACGGTTCTTAGTCACCATGTGGGTGCTGGGGATCGAACCCGGGTCCTCTGCAAGAGCAGTTGGTGCTCTTAACCGCTAGGCTATCTCTCCAGCCCCATGAAATGTATCTTTAAAGAAACAGAAAACCAATAGAAACAATGATTTCTGGTAGAGAAAATAGGAAGAAAAGAGACCAGACTTTGGCAAAATATCTGGATATAAAATTAACATAAAGCTGGTAGCTTTTCTAAACACCAGTAATAAACTCAGAAAGAATCATGAAAAAATATAATTCATAATAGTCTGAAATTATACCTGGGAATAAGCATAAGCAAAACTGTGAAAGATCATTGCACTAAAATCTACAAATGAGCAAAGGAAAGAAATTGAATATGATAGAAGATGGAAAAGACTTCTCATGCATATGTATTGGTAAGATTAATACTATGAAAATGATCACACTACTATTTGACTTTCTGAATAGGACTCCAATATCACACACAAAAATATAGTTACAAATTTACAAGTAGGACTGGATTGAATTAAAGAAATTCTGAAAGCAAAAAGAACAAATTACCATATTGGTGCAGTCTATGGAGCAGAAAAGGATATTTTCCTTTTTTGTGTATGTTAATTTTTATTCAGCACATTTTATACAACATTTCTTAATCAAATTTAGACTCATTCCACCATCCATGCCCCCCCACCTCCGCCAGAGCCCATGGATTCTGCTATGTATGTTAAGTCCTGTCTTGCATCTTTTTCTGTCTTTTTTTTCCTCAGAAAAGGATAATTTCTGGGAGATTTACAGGGTGGGCTTCTCTGCTGGTGGGTTCTGGGACCTTCCCAGGCCCAGTGCCTCCTTCTCAGGGTTCCAAGACCATCACAGCCCTATTGCTTCCAGCTCAGGGCTCCAGGACCATCCCAGCCCAGTTGCTTCCAGTGCAGGGTGGGTTTTGGAACCATATAAGCCCAGTTGCTTCAGGTGCAGGGTCTCTGGACCTGCTCCAACTTCCAGACCAGATCAGGTAAGGTCCTACAGTCACCTTGGTGGTGACAGGATTGGGTGGGTAAAAAAGTAGTGCCACTCAGATCCCTTACAGCCATCAGAGCACAAAGTAACAGAAGAGACAGCAAACATTCCAACCTAGCAGAACAGGCCTTCAACCAAAGGAAAAAGCACGTGAATTTCCCATCAGATTATAAACAACAAATCAAATCTGCATACCAAGAGCACAAAGGAAAATAAACAACATGGGAAAAGCAAATAATAAATCCCCACCAAAATCTAGCAGTTCTATAGAAGACTCTAACAAAGAGTTCTCCCAGGACACAGATCTTAAAAGAATGATATTAGATATACTCAAAGAAATCAAGGGAGAGAATGACAAACTCAGGAATGAAGTGGAAACACTGAAATGATCCCATGCTGAAGTGAAACTGGAAACTGGCTGGTGAATCAAGGATCTAGAATTAGAGAATGACAAACTCTAAAAGGAACTGGAAATAAAAAAAAATCACAGGATGAAGTGGAAAAGGAAATTGTACACTCATCCAATCAGCAGGAAAAGATGGGAGATAGCAACAGTAACAGAATGGATGAAGCAGAAAGTAGAATACCAACACTGGAAGACAAGGTGGAAGAACTTCAATGCTCTAACAAAGAGTATGAACAATTAAAAAAAAAAAAAAGAGTGGAACAATCAGTAAATATGGGACACTGTGAAATGATCAAACCTCTGCATCATAGGAATAGAGGAAGGAGAAGAATCCCAGGAAAAAGGTATTGATCAGATTTTCAGCAGAATAGTAGAAGAAAATTTCCCCAAACTGAAAAATGACAAACCCATACAAATACAAGAAACACATAAAACACCAAAGAGACAAGGTCAGAAAAGGAATACCCCATGCTATACCATAGTTAAAACACTAGGCACTCAAAACAAAGACAAATTACTGAAGGCCACAAGAGAAAAACAAGTTACATATAAAGGAAAACCCATGAGAATTACAACTGACTTTTCAGTGTGAACAATGAAAGCCAGAACTTGGACCAAAGTAGTCCCAGTACTAAACAACTACAGATGCCAACCCAGATTACTATAGCCAGCAAAAGTGTCAATAATAGCTGAAGGAGAAAAAAAAATAGTTCATGCCATAAACAAGATGAAGTAATTCATGTCCAGGAAACCAACCCTTCAGAAAATACAGGAAGCAATTCACAGGTCAGAGGAAAGGAGCAACTATCCCCAAGCACCTAGAGAGAGTAATGAATAAAATTACAACTGCAGAAATACAAACCTAGACCAAGAATGCCAACTAATGTAAAAGGAAGCAGCACACAACTCTCAATAATCACTTTAAATATTAATGGGCTGAACTCTCGGATTAGGAAACAGAAACTATCCATATGCTGTCTACCAGAAACCCATCTTATCCTCAAGGATAGGCACCAATTTAAAGTGAAACAATGGAAAACAAAATATTCCAAGCAAACAGTACCAAAAAGCAAGCAGATGTTGCCATTCTAATATGAGACAAAATATACTTCAAAGTAAAACTAATCAGAAGAGACAAAGATGGCCACTACATCCTTATCAAAGGAAAAATTAACCATGAATATTTCACAATCATGAATATATACGCACCAAAGTCCAGTGCGCCAAACTTTATAAACACAATTCTACAGAACCTCAAAGCACAGATTGATCCCAACACACTAATAGTGGGGGATTTCAATACCCCACTGAGTCCATTACATAGGTCAACTGGACAAAGAATAAACAGAGAGACATCTGAACTGAACAATACAATACACCAAATGGACCTCACAGATATCTATCGAATATTCCACCCAAACTCCAGAGAATATACTTTCTACTCAGTACCCCATGGAACATTCTCCAAAACTGACCACATACTAGGACACAGAAAAAAAACACTACTAATACAAAAGCATTGAAATAATTTCATGCATTCTATCAGACCACAATGCAATAAAGTTCAATATCAACACCAGAATAAGCCCAACTGCCTACAAGAACACATGTGTCGGGTGTGGCATCTTTGCGTCATGCGTGACCACCTTCCACATGCTTTCCTTCCCTTATTGGCTCAGCTCCAGGACTTGCCTCCTGACTGCAGGCCGCAGTCTCTGGGCACTGCTCCCACAAGAAGGGGGGAGGGAATACCGCCAGAGATCACTTGAGGAATGAACTCACACACACACACACACACACACACACACACACACACGCCTCAATGAGGTCTATATATTCAAGACTACTGTGCTTTGGGCAAGGATGTGGGGAGCAGGCGGAAGGGAGGGGTTAGCCAACCTGGTTCTAACAGACGGGGCTGCAGAACTCCGGTTCGTACAACAGGTAACTAGAGCTATGATATTCTCTTCAATGCCTCAAGGGAAGGGGCCTGGGACTTTGCAGAGATAGGGCGAAGCAAGAATCATTGCAATATCCCGAATCTTCTGGCTACAGATAACTCTGGAAGCCCACAGAGATATCAGATAACTGGAGATCTTTCTGGCACAGGTCTTACAATTTCTCACTTCCAGCCACACACAAACTTCCATTCCCACACACATGGATACTAAACAACACACTCCTTAATAATGAATGGGTCAAGGAAGAAATAAAGAAAAAAAATAAGAGTTTATAGGCCTCAGTACCTACATTAAAAAAGCAGAAAGAGAACAAATAAAAAACCCTTGAGAGACCACAGTAATTGAACCCTAAACCCAATAGATAGGAAGAAATAACAAAAATCAGAGCAGAAATAAATGAAATAGAAAACACACACACAAACACACACACAAACACACACACACACACACACACACACACACACACACACAAAGAATCAATGAATCCAAAAGCTCGTTCTTTGAGAGGATAAACAAGATAAATAGACTGCCCCCCTCCACAGCCCAGTTAACCAAAAGAAAGAAAGAGCAACTAAAAATCAGTAATATTCAGGATGAAAAGAGTAGCATCACAACAGAGAAAAGATCCATACAATCATATGAGAATACTTCAAAAACACATACTCTACTAAATTTGAAAGCCCAAGACAAATGGATGAATATTTGAAATCCTGGAATTCACCAAAGCTTAACCAAGAAGAGATTGACAACTTAAACTGACACATAATATTTGAGAAAATTGAAAATGTAATAGTAAACCTCCCAACAATTTTATTTATTTTTGTATGTGTATGAGTGTACTGTCTGCATGTAGGTTTGTGCACCCGTGTCGTGCAATGCCGTGGAGGTCAGAAGAGGGTGTCAGATTCCCCTGGAACTGGAGTTCTCCTGGAATTGGAGTTTCAGACAGTTCTCAGCTGCCATGTGGGTGGTGGGGATCGAACCCGGGTCCTCTGTAAGAGCGGTCGGTGCTCTTAACTGCTAGGCCATCTCTCCAGCCCTCTATAACAAATTTAAGGAGGATTTACAACCATTATTAATAAAACTGTTCAGAAGCATACAAAATGAGGGAAACCTCCCAAATTCCTTCTATGAAACCAGCATCACTCTAATATCAAAACCAGGCAAAGATACAACCAAAAAAGAAAACTATAGACCTATCTCACTAATGAACACAAACTTAAAAAAAAAGTTCTTAAATTCATATGGAAAAACAAAAGACCTCAAATAGCCAAAGCAACCCTGAGTGAAAAGTGCAATACAGGAGGGATCACTATACCAGACTTCAAACTATATTACAGGTCTATAGTCATAGAAACAGCCTGGTATTGGCACAAAAACAGACCCATAGACCAATGGAACAAAATTGAAGATCCAAACTTGAGCACATAGAATTTCAGCTACCTCATATTTGACAAAGGGGCCAAAAAGACTCAATGGAGGAAAAGACAGCATCTTTCGCAAATGGTGCTGGCAAAACTGGATCAACATTTGTAGAAGAATAAAATTAAACACCAGCCTCTCACCTTACCCTGCAGAAAGAATCAACTCCAAATGGATCAAAGACCTCAACGTGAAACCCAAAACTCTGAAGGTGATATGAGAAAATGTTGGCAACATCCTACAAGACATAGGCATAGGAAAAGATTTTCTAAATCAAACAGCAGCTGTGCAGGAAATAAGGTCAACAACTGACAAGTGGGATCTCATTAAACTCAAAAGCCTCTGTACAGGGAAAGAAATAATCACCGAAGTGAAGAGAAAACCAATAGAGTGGGAGGAGTCCTTCACCAGTGACACATCTGAGAGAACAGTAACATCCAGAACATATAGACTACTCAAAAAACAAAGAAAAAAACAAATGACCCACTAAAAAGATGGAGTAAAGAGCTGAACAGACACTTCATAAGTGAGGAAATAAAGATAGCAGAGAAACATCTTAGAAAATGTTCAACATCATTAATAATTAAGGAAATGCAAATTAAAACCACTCTGAGATATCATCTCACTATGATAGGACTGGCTAAGATCAAGAAAACAAAAAACACCAAATACTGGAGAGGATGTGGGGAAAGGGGAACACTCATCCACTGCTGATAGGAATGTAAACTCATACAACCACTATGGAAAGCAGTGTGGAGAACATTTAAAAGACTCAGAATGATTCTACCAGCTGACCCAGTCATACCCCTCCTGGGTATATACCCAGACTCATCCTACTGCAAAGATACATGCACATCTATGTTTATACAGCTCTTTTCACAATAGCAAAGAGCTGGAACCAGCCCAAATGTGTCTCAACTGACAAGTAGATAACAAATATATGGTACATTTACACAATGGAGTTCTATGCAGAGGTAAAGAAAGATGACATCATGAACTTTGCAGGTAAATGGATGGAACTCAAAGCCATTTTCTAAGTGAAGTAAAGCAGTCCCCCCCAAAACAGCAGGGAACAGTTTCCCTCATTTGTGGATGCTAGTATCAAATCCCCCAATTGAAATACAAGCTGAGCAGTTTTATTGTTATATTTCTTTCTATCTGAAAGCAACTGTGATGTTATATTGTGAATCCCTTAATGAACCTTAGAATTAACTTACCACTTATTTTCAGATATGCTAATTACTATATATGGGTGGCAGGTATATATTCATATTTTAGAGTAATATAAAATTAAAGGGAAAAATGTGAACTCTTAAACATATATTGGAGTTAACATACAGTTTGTTCCTGGAGGAAATAAGTATGCTACATATATGATGTTTATATAGGCATATTTTGGAGCAATTCAATAGGGAGGGAACTATAACAACATAAGGACTGCTTCAATGAACAGATTGATATAGTTAAATTCTGCCCCAAACAATAAACCTTTGTAGAGAAAAACTTTAAAAAAGACTGAGAAAAAGATGTAAGATATGTATGGCAAAATGCATGATCTGGGATAGGGTGGGGGGAAAGGGAAGGGGGAATATATATAAAGTGAACTGAAAAATGATGTTTGAAATACACAAAACATCAATAGAAATATAAATTATCCTCCCTAAACTAAAAAGTAAAAAAAGTCACATTGTAAACATTTCTAATATGTCATAACTCTTTATAATCTGTCTTAATCTTTATTCTAGAAAGTTTTATTGATTCAGCCTGTTTCTGGATGGAATTGTGTTGTACTTTTGGCTTTTTGTGAATTCCTTTGTCTAATCTGATCCAAGGTTCTTCTTTCACATCCCTTACCTTTTGCTGGTAACTATAGGCAACTGAACCTGCAGATGAATAGTTAAGCTACCTGATCAGCCATAAGTATTTGACTCAGAAACATTTGGATGTCTGAGAGACAGTGAGTTAGCTGGTTGGCCATGAGTATATGACTCTGAAAAGGCTGTATATTTGAGGGACAATGTGTTAGCTGGTTGGCCGTGAGCACATGGCTCTGAAACAGCTGGATGTTTTACTAGGTGATCTCACATTTGATGTTGAAGCTATATAGCATAAAATCTCTGAGGATTTAGCAGCTCTTGGGGTGGATACTTAATTCATCATGAGAAAAACTCACATGGTGGCATTGCCTTTACATGTGATTTTTTTTTTTGTCTCAAGATGATTTTAAGCTATGGCCATTCAAAAACTTTCTCTTGATTTCTGTGAACAAAATCTATTGGTTTAAATTCCATCTTGGCATGCCTAAATAAATATAGTATTTTTACTTAGAAACCTGGGTACCCTAACATCTTTTAAGTAAAAATATGTGCATAATTAATTAATTAATTGATTAATTAATTTAAAAAGTCCTCAGCATTAAAATTCATTTTGTTCTTTTAAATGTGTTTCACCTTAAAGGCTTTACTCAAAAACTAAACTTACTGCATTTCAAAAATTGTTGGGAGAAGGAAAATCCTCTAAAGAAAAAATGCTTTCTACTCACAGGCTCCCCAACCATAAGTGCCCTGTGATTAGCACTACCTACCTGCCTGTTATAGGCACACTTGCTTTCCTAGCTCTGGCTAACAATTCACTTCCGTAACAATTCATCTTAAATTATGTTCCAATTTACTTTAAACTGTCTTTTCAAATTAACTTGTTATAACACAATCTTTTAATTTCACACTCTGGAAGAAGAGGCAGGCAGATTTTAATGGGAGTTTAAGGACAGCCCCATCTGCCTTTGGGATTTCAAAACAGATGCTGGATCCAATGAATTACTTCTTAACTAGTTATTAGTAAAAATTCTCATTAACAACATAAACTGAAAAGCTTAATTCAATTTAAGTGAAACTTTTAATATAATGCTTTTATTGATGTTTTGTGTATTTCTGACATCATTTTTCAGTTCAATTTAGACACACTCCCCTTTCCCTTCCTCCCACCACACCCCAGATCATACATTCTGCCATAAATGTTTTGCATCTTTCCCTCAGTCTTATTTATGTTTAGGAATTCTTTACTTTTATATTACTCTGAAGTATGAATACATACTTTCCACCCATATACAGTAATTACAGAGTCTGACAATAAGTGATGGGTTGATTGTAGAGCCCCTTAAGAGATTTACATTATCACAACATACTTGCTTTCAGATAAACAAAAATATAACAATGTTTTTCAGCTTGTCTTTCAACTGGGTATTTGGTGTTAGCATCCACAAATGAGGGAAACCATTTGCCATTTGTTTTTCTGGGCCTGTGTTACTTCACTTAGCATAATGGCTTCAAGTTCCATCTATTTACATGCAAAGTGCATGATGTCTTCTTTCTTTACCGCTGAATAGTACTCCATTGTGTAGATGTACCACATTTTTGTCATCTACTTGTCAGTTGAGGGGCACTTGGGTTGGTTTCAGCTCTATTGTGAAGAGAGCTACAATAAACATGGATGTGTATGTATCTTTGCGGTAGAATGGAATGAGTTTTGTGAGTATATACCCAGGAGTGGTATGACTGGGTCAGGTGGTAGGCTCATTTTAGGTCTTTTAAGGGTTCTCCACACTGGTTTCCATAATGGTTGTACAAGTTTATATTCCCACCAGCAGTGGATGAGTGTTCCACTTTCCCCACAACCTCTCCAGTATTTGGTGTCCCAGCATGCACATGGCAGCTATGAACCATATTTAAGCTGGATGTGGTGGCACACACCTTTAATCCTAGCACTTGGGAGTCAGAGGCAGGCAGATCTCTGTGAGTTCATGGACAGCCTGGTTTACAGAGTGACTTCCAGGCCAGCTGGGGCTATAGGGAGACACTGTCTCAAATAAAAAATAAATAAATAAATAAATAAATAAATAAATAAATAAATAAATAAATAAAATGTCTGTATTAAATAAGGCTAACTCAGTGTTTTAATGTAAAAATGGTAACATGATTAAACAATACAAATTGTTATTAGTATCCTAATTTGTACTAGATTTCCAATGAAAACTTTGGGATTAAATACACATATGTGTTCCCTGTGAGGGGTCACCACTGATGGAGGTGCCAGTTGACCAGTGCTGCTTTTGCCATGAGGGAGCTGGTTGCCCACCAAGTTGCTGATTAAGACTGCCAACAAAGCTGATTGCTATTCTGAAAGGCTGATGACCTTTCAGCAGCAGCTGATGACTCCATAATTGGTTATTCTGCAGCCCATGCACTGTGCGGTTGGGGATTTCACAGGCTTCATGTTGTTAGTTAAGCCCAGTCTAAGAGTTGGTCACTTCTTGTTCAAAACCCTCCTTACCTACCCTCACCCAAGCTAAAGGATTAATTATCCTTAAAACTCCACCTCTAGGTTAGGGGTTGGTCACCCCTTTAGTGATTGAGCTAGCTGAACCCTAATTGTTCCCTATATTTTTCTGTATTGTACAAATATTACCTTTGATATTTCTTTTGCCTACACATAAAGTTTGACTCAAGAGAAACTGGGTTTTGCCTCCTGAACCAACAGTGTACCATGAAATAGAAAAGAGTTTGAGTGGGATTAATGGACCTTTACAGCTTGGTTCTTGTCTATGGTTATGTAATACAACTCTGGCATTTTAAAGATTATAGATCAAAATATAAAAGTCAAAATAACAAGAGAGACTGTTCTTTTTATGGTGCTCATACAAAAATGGGAAGGGGGATATGACTCCCTATGGGATACATTTTGTAGAGTACTCTCTACTCTAAAACTTTTGTCAACTTTTCAAATTTAAAATAAAATGTGATAACTCCAATCCATAAACATGGAGCCCTCTAACAAGCCATAATTAATGCCATCGGAACTATGGCAGGGTACAATGTTGGGGCAAGGTAAAGAAAATAAATAAATAACCCCAATCATCCACTTAGTATGGAAAAAGGGTTTGCTTGTATGTTTCCACAGATTGAGCCATGACCAACTTGGGTGCCTGTGAAAAGTGTCGGTCCTTGGACTAAAAAGATGAACCAAGTGCCATCAACAGAAAGATTGGCTCATCAAAGAAAAAAAAGTGGCTAAATCAAAGAAAAAAAATGTGAGAAGTCCGAGAAAAGTCCACTTTTCAAGGAACCAACACACAGGGTTCCACATAAGTGTTCCTGCTGGCATCTCTCTGGATTAAGAGTTAATTATTATGGTAGTGACTCCTTATGAGACTTGCTTGGCTGCTTCCTGTAGCTGACTAACAGGCATGTTACCATCATTTGTCATGAAAACCTTGGGAAATGCTCAGTTACATGATTTTCATGTGGTTTGGCCACTGGATACCTTTTGAGAAAAACAGCTTTTCCCAGACAATGTCCAATCTTCTTAAGATAAGGAGAAGATCCTGATTCACACCTTCAAAAGGATAACATGAGACCAGAATGGACAAAGAAAGCCTGAAGAGTAAGAAGATAGGAATAACTCTATCAAGGAAAGATGTATTGTGTTCCCCAGAAATTCCAATCTTAATCCACTTGTGTATAGACCCTCACTGCTAAGTCTGACCACTCCTTTAGTTCTAACTTAGAAACTTGTTTCTTTCCTTTTCCCATGATGTTTAGATAGGTGATGGCCTTGGCTATTTTTCTTGAAAAATATGTATTTATTAGTTATATTAGCATAATTATTCCTTTCGAATGTCAGTTATGTTTTCTACATTGCCTCCCACAGCTCTGGTGTCATTTTGAACAGTGTGATTTCATTCTTGATACAGTACTTAAAAAATGAACTGAATGTCCTACTTCGTTCTTCAAAATTTACCCTAGATGTTATTTAAACTAAGAAACATTGTAGCCAAGGAGAAAGGCAGAGATTTCTACTGTTTTAAAACAAATTATCTTTATTGAAGTAACATTTTTCAGTATGTTTGAAATTGCATTATTATATAGGTATAATTGTTAGGAAAATATATTCACCAATAAACACTTGCACCTTTGATAATATCTTAATCTTTTTGTAGTAGGAATGCCCTGAGTTTAGTTTGTCCACATTTATTTAATGGTTATGAGAATACAGAAATCCACAAAGCAGAAGAGTCAAAATAAAATAGCTGTATAAAACCATCTTGAATATTCTATACTACCTGTCATAGGTTTTAAGGGTGGTGACCTTTTTGTTTTTCCTAGTTATCCAAGAAATAGAAAATTAAATTATACACAACTGAGATAAATACTCAGTTGGTGTCAGATGGGTAGCTACTGAAGTGTGATCATCACATCACACAGTATTCCTGTCTATTTTCTCTTTGACATGGCTTTTTCTCTGAGACTGCTGATTTTATGTGCTGCTTATCACTCTGTTTGTGAACAGCTGCTCTAAGATAGAAAACAGTATTGAAGCAGAGACTGTAAACACTGCTTTCAACTCTCTGCCAGGTGATTTCCATCTCAGGGAGTCACTGCACCTGGCTTCTCTAAGGTAACCCCTCACTGTTTTATGAAATGGCTTTTTCTATGAAGTAAAAGAGTAAGACATGAAATGCCTTGTTTTCTCCTGCTGTATTTTGATGTACATCATAATTCCCTGAATGATAGACTGATATCTACTAGGAAGGTGGTAAATCTTAAAATATATACAGAAATCAGAAAAAAAGAACACCTGGTAACAAAATATTGGTCTCTTTTAATGTATATCAAGTCGATCAATGGATAAATCTTCCCTTGACACCAAAAAATTCAAAGCTACCTGTTAAAGTATTGCATAGGATTATATTATAAAGTAATAACATTATTGTTTTTAATTTTTTTACAAAGATAAGTTTTGTACAGTGAAAGAAAGAATCAAGGAAGTGAAGAAAAAAAACCCACAGAGTGGGAGGAAAGTTTCACCAGTGATACATTGGACAGAGCATTAACATCTAGAATATATAAACTACTCAAAAAAACAATGAAGTAAGAAAACAAATGACCCACTCAAAAGATGGAGTAAAGAGCTGAACAGAGACTTCACCAGTGAGGAAGTAAAGATGGCAGAGGAACGTCTTAAAAAATGTTCAACTTCATTAATAGTTAATGAAATGCAAATTAAACCAGTCTACGATATAATCTCACTGTGATAAGACTGGCTAAGATCAAGAAAACAAAAGATACCAAATGCTGGAGAGGTTATGGGGAAAGGATAACACACATCCACTGCTGGTGTGAATGTAAATTTTTACCACCACTGTGGAAAGCACTGTGGAGAACCCTTAAAAGACTCAAAATGATCCAACCACCTGGTCCAGCCATACCACTACTGGGTATATACCCACAAGACTCAACACAAAGATACATACACATCTATGTTTACTGCAGCTCTCTTCACAATAGTGAAGAGCTGGAACCAACCTAAATGCCCCTCAACTGACAAGTGGATAACAAAAATGTGGTATATCTACACAATGGAGTTCTATGCAGCAGTAAAGAAAGATGAAATAGTGAACTTTGCAGGTAAATGGATGGAACTCAAGGCCATTATGTTAAGTGCAGTAACACCATCCTAAAAAGAACAAATGGGGAATTGGTTTTCTTCATTTGTGGATGCTAGCATAAGTTCCCAGTTGAAAGGCAAGCTGAGCAACGTTATTGTTATATTTCTTTCTATCTGAAAGCAACTGTTATAATATGAATCTCTTAATGGGCCCTAGAATTAGCTTACCACTTATTTTCATATATGGTGATTAATGTGTGTGTGTGTGGAAGGTATGTATTCATAATTTAGACTAATATAAAATTAAAGGGAAAATGTGAATTCTATCACACTACAGTGCAATAAAGTTTAATACCAACTATCTACAAGAAATCATGTAGAAGGCCAGACACGGTGGCACACGCCTTTAATTCCAGCACTCAGGAGGCAGAGGCAGGCGGATCTCTGTGAGTTCAAGGCCAGCTTGGTCTACAAAGTGAGCTCCAGGCCAGCTGGGGCTACAGGGAGACCCTGTCTCAAAAATTCCAAAAAAATAATTCCTGTAGAATAAACAACATGCTCTCAAATAATGAATGGATCAAGGGAGAAAAAAGAAAGAAAGAAAAGTATTCTTGGAACTAAACAAAAAAATCTATGGGACACTTTAAAAGCAGGACTAAGAGGGACATTTATAGCCCTAAGTGCCTACATAAAAACAAACAAAAAATGAAAGCCCACAAATAAATGATCTAACATTGCAACTAAAAAGACTTGAGAGACAACAGCAAATTAATCCTAAACCCAACAGACAAGATAAAATAACAAAAATCAGAATAGAAATGAACGAAATAATAGCAGCAACAACAACACAACAAAAACACAAAGAATTGATAAATCCAAGAACTGGTTCTTTGAAAGGATAAATGAGATATAGATGTATAGCTCAGTTAACCAAAAGAAAGAAAGAACAACTCAAAATAAATATAATTAGAGATGAAAAGGAAACATCACAGCAGATAATGAAAAGATCCTGACAATAATACAGGAATACTTAAAAAACCCATTTTCTACTCAATTTGAATACCTAAGAGTAACAGCTTAAACAGACCCATAACCTATGATGAAGTTAAAAGAATAATAGAAAACCTCCCAACTAACAAAAAGCCCAAGCCCAGATGGGATTATGGCAGAATTGTATAAGACATTTAAAGAGGATATACAATCATTATTACTAAAATTATTCAAAAGGATAGAAACATAGGGAAATTGCAAAATTCCTTCTATGAAACCAGCATCACTCTAAAATCAAAACAAGGCAAAGATACAACCAGAAGAGAAAACTATAGACCCGTTTCATTAATAAACAGACATTCAATTTCTCACCAAAATACTTGCAAACTGCATACAAGCACACATCAAAAAAGTTCATGCATCATGACCAAGTCAGATTTATACCAGAGATGGAAGGTTCAACATAAGTAAATCAGAAAATGTCTTAAAGCACATAATCAGACTGAAAGACAAAAACCTCGTGGTCATCTCAATTCTTGCAGAAAAGGCCTTTGAGAAAATTCAACATACCTTCATGCTTAAAGGACTAGAGGGAATTGGACTGGCGTGAACATTCCTCTATCTAATTAAAGCCATATACAACAAACCCACAGCCAACATCATTCTAAATGGGGAAAAATCAGAAGCATTCCACTTAAAGTCAGCAATCGAGAAAGGCTGCCCCCTACCTCCACTTCTTTTCAATATATTCCTTGAAAGACTCACTAGAGAAATAAGACAAGAGAAGGAAATTAAAGAATTACTAATTGGAAAAGAGAAGGTCAATCTATCCCTTTTTGCAAATGACATGATAGTATACCTAAGGGATGCTAAAACCTCCATCAGAAAAGTTCTGGAGAGGATTAACAGTTTCACTAAAGTGTTGGGATACAAAATTAACCTAGAAAAATCACTATCCTTTCTTTATACCAACAGCAAGCAAATGGAGAAGGAATACAAGGAGACCTTCTCACTCACAATAGCCTCAAAAAAAAAAAATCTCAGAACAAATTTGACCAAAGACACTAAATATCTCTATAATTAAAATTTAAATTCTTGAAGAAAAAGATCGAGGAAGACACCAGAAGATGGAAGGACCTCCCATGTTCATGGACTGAAAGAATTGATATAGTAAAAATGACCATCCTACCCAAACTAATATACAGATTCAAAGCAATCCCAATTAAAACATCCATGAGTTTCTTCACAGACTTAGAAAAAAAATCCTAAAATTCATATGGATGTGCTGGATAGCTTTAGTGTCAACTTGACACACCTGGGTTGAAGGAGCCTCAAATGGGAATTGGTTCCATTGGATTGGCCTGTGGCCACATCTGTGGAGTGTCTTGATTGTTGAGCAGTGACAGTATAAGAAGGCAGGCTGGGCATGAGCCAGAGAGCAAGCCAGTGGACAGCATTCCTCCATGGCCTGTGCTTTGGCTCCTGCCTCCAGGTTCCTGCTCTGAGTTCCTGCCTTGTGCTCCCTGAGTGATGAACTGTGAACCAGGAGATGTAAGCTGAATAAACCCTTTCCTCCTCAAGTTGGTGTCAGTCAGAGTGTTTTGTCACAGCAATGGAAGACAAACTAGAATATATGGATAAACAAAAACCCTAGATACCCAAAGCAGCCCTGAACAAAAAGAGCAATGCAGGGGGATCACTATACCAGACTTCAAACTATATTACAGGGCTATAGTCATAGAAACAGCCAGATAGTGGGGAAAAAAACAGACCTGTAGGTCAATGGAATAAAATTAAGAAACCAAACTAGAGTCCATGCAATTTCAGCCACCTCATATTTGACAAAGTGGCCAAGAAGTCTCAATGCAGGAAAGAAAGGATTTGCAGCAAATTGTGCTGGCAAAACTGGATCACTACTTGTAGAAAATAAAACTAAACCCCTCCCTTTTACACTGTACAAAAATCAACTCCAAATGAATCAAAGACCTCAATGTGAACCTGAAACTCTGAAAATGATAGAAGAAAACATTGGCAGTAATGTACAAGTTATATACATGGGAAAAGTCTTTCTAAATCAGACAGCAGCTGAGCAGAAAATTAGGTCAACAATTGACAATTGGGACCTCATTAAACTCAAAAGCTTCTGTACGGTGAAAGTAACAATCAAAAAAGTGAAGAGAAAACCCAGAGTGGGAGGAAACCTTCAGCAGTGACACATCTGACAGAGGATTAACATCCAAAGTACATAAACTACTCAAAAAACAGAGGAGCAAGAAAACAAATGACCCAATCAAAAGATTGAGTAAAGAGCTGAACAGAGACTGCACAAACGAAAAATTAAGATGTCTGAGAGACATCTTAGGAAGGGTTCAACCTTGCTAGTAATTAAAGAAATGCAAAATTAAACCATGCTAAGATTTCATCTTACTATAGTAAGACTGGCTATAATCAAGAAAACAAATGATACCAAATGCTGGAGAGGTTGAGGGGAAAGGAGAATACTCATTCATTGGTGGTGAGAATGTAAATTCTTGCAACCCCTATTGAAAAGAGTGTGGAGAACTCTTAAAAGATTAAAAATGAGCCTACCACCTAACCAAGTCAAACCACTCCTGGGTATATACCCACAAGATTCATCTTGTTGTGAAAATACATGCACAACCATGTTTATTTCAGCTATCTTCATAATAGCAAAGAGCAAAGAGCTGGAAGCAATCCAAGTGATGCTTGACTGAGGAATGGATAAAGAAAATGTGGTACATCTATAACATCATGCAATTTGTAAGTAAATGGATGGAACTAGAAGCTGTTATGCTAAGTCAAATAACAGTCCAAGAAAAAAATGACCTACGGTATCCCTCATTTTTGGATCCTAGCACAAAATCCTTACTTGTAAGGCAAACTGAGTAATTTTTTCCTTTTTTAGTAAATGTAATAGCTGATGCTACTATAAAAATAGTACACTAAAACACATATCAACTTGCTCTGCAATTTAGGAATATAAAGTAATATTTCTTTTTACCTGCATTCATATCTACTGTTAAAATGTGAATCAAAAAAGTTAAATTAAAAGAAAGGTGTTTTATAGATTAAGATTTATAAAGTATAAAATGTAGTAATGACATAGTATATTTTAAGTTACACAAGTATGTATAAAGACTTTAGTTTCTGTCCTTTTCTCTGTAGATGAAACAAGACCATGTTTAATAAGGCAGTTGCCTCTGACCAGAGTCCAAGTCAACAGCTCCAGAGAGAGTGGACTGTTTTACCTCTCATCCACCAGTGCCCCTTTTCTAAGCCTAGGGAACAACCTGCGGAAGAGGGGGCGTGGTAGAATGTAAGGGCTGCGATTGGGGTGAATGGTGAAACTACAGCAATGTAGTCTGGACACTCATTTGATCAACTTGATTGAACAAACAACCTGTCACCCCCCACTGGATGGTGGGGCTGTAGGTGTTTGGGCACAACAGCCTGCAGATAGGTTTTGCATGAAGGATGCTTGTACTCATGGATTATCACTTATAGCTAAAAATGAAAAAAAAAAAAAACTGAGAGAAAGATGCAGGACAGTTATGGCAGAATGCATGATCTGGGATGGGGTGGGGTTGCGGGGGAGGGAAAGGGAAATAAGCCTGAACTGAATTGGAAAAAATGTATGAAATGCACAAAGCATCAATAAAAACTAATTAAAAAAAAATAAGGCAGTTGCCTCTTCTAATCTAAGTTTAAAAGAAGATGCAAAATTCAAATTTCATTGTTTGATCCATGACCATCAACATCGTGGGTATGCCAAGAAACATTGGTCAAGAGGACTTCCTCAAGTAGCTGCCTTGGTGACCAAGCATGTTGTCAATAGCAATGCTATTTCGAAAAGAGTAACATTGAGCAGTAGATATCCATTGTGGTTTGAAACTACACAGTACATCTTGTTTGAAACAGAGGAACTGTTATGAAGGTTCTGTCTTCCCATTGGCAGACTACATGCTAAGTAGACCTGTATAATTCTTAAGGATCCTAGGACTTTCAGCATAATAAATTAACGTGAACTTAACCTAAAGTCCCTTTGGTCCATTAGTCCTGAAAAGAGAACTAGCCTGTCCTTTGAGACTCTGAAGATAGGTGTTGACTTTTTCTCAAACTGTGTAAGCCAGAAGTGGTATTTTATTATCACATAAAGCTGCTTTATCTATGTTAAAAAACAATTTAGTGTAATGACCATTATTAATGAATTTCCCTATAGTTCTGGATTACTAGCAACAGATTTGGCCTAAGGAATTATGAATTCACCTTGTACTTTCTGCAGAACATTTTCTTTCCTTAAGTGCCACAAATCAACCAAGTCTAACTTCATCCTTTTTTTCTGAACCTTGCTCACCTCTCTCATGTTATGGGTTTCTGATTCAGGCTTTCATTTATGGGGATGTTGAAGTATTTATACTTACTTCCCTGTTTCTTGTTTAACTTATAAGTTCATTTTGGTAGTTGTTGGAATAGAACTTGAGCACCATGAAGGGATTTTAGAAATTAGAATACCCCTTTCATTAGGACTTCCTGTTGCATTTGTTCTGAGTTTCTATGTTCGTAGGTTATCTCTGTGTAGAGGATCAGGCTAGAGTAAAAACTCCATTTTCTTGGGCCTTTTCTGGGCAGGAGATTTCCTTTGGGTTAATGCAGTGTCTTTCTAAACTTATTTAGCATATGCTGGTTTGTTGTTAATGATGTAGTTTAATTCTCAAATTCTTCACTGGACGACAGTGCGTTCTCAAAATTGAGATCACATGTGTAAGAGTAGTCAATGTTGCTAGCTTATTCTATAAAAAATGAATATATATTGGGCCAGGCATGGTTGCGCATGCCTTTAATCCCAGCACTTGGGAGGCAGCGGCAGATGGATCTCTGTGAGTTCAAGGCCAGCCTGGTCTACATAGTGAGTTCCAGGACAGCTGGAGCTACAGGGAGACCCTGTCTCAAAGAATATATATATATATATATATATATAGTAATATATATATATATATAATCTGCTTGGGGTTCCTTAACAAGATATCACAGACTGTGTTATAACCAGAAGTGAACATCTTGTAGTTGGAGAGACTGTGGTCCAGGATGAAGGCATGGAGAGGGCTGTGTGGAGTCGCTGTTTCTCAGCTTGCAGGTGGAGAGATTTCTCTACTCATCGTTCATTTCTTTTGTGTACACATGATTGGCATCTCTTTCTTTTCCTTTGAGGTCACCAGATCTATTGGATTAAGGCACTACATTAGAGTTCTTATTTAAACTAAACAAGCTTCATAAAGTCCTTATCTAAATTCAGTCACACTGGGTTAGGGTTTTGATACATGAATATTGATGAGACATAGTTGGGTTGATAAAGATGTATAGTGGAATGTATTCATTATCTAAAATAATTTTCTAATATTATTTTTATTTATTATTTTAATTTATGTGTATGAGTGTACTGTCTGCATGTAGGTAGGTGAACCTGTATCCTGAAATGCTGCAGAGGTCAGAAGAAGGTGTCAGATTCCCCTGGAACTGGAGTAAAAGATGGTTCTTGGCCACACTGTGGGTGCTCAGAATGGAATCCAGGTCCTCTGGAAGAGTGGTTGGTGCTCTTAACCACTGAGACATCTCTCCAGACCTCTAAAATAAGCCCTTAACCCGATTATCTGTTCCTTGTTTGCTTTCCAAGAGTATGGCATAATTTTTATTGAAAAAATATAAATTTGTAAAAATCAGAACTCATTGTGCCCAATCCTCTTCATGTACAGGTTAACCACCCCTAATCCAAAAGCATAAAATCTGAAATACTTCCAAATTGGAAATTTGTTGAGAGCTTACACAAATAGTAAAGTTCCACACCTGAACTCATGTGGTGAGATAACATAAAAAATCAAGTGTAATAACTACACTGCTTAAAATTATCTTCAGGCCTCTTGTATAAAATATATCTGGAATGCAGTTGAAATTCATGTTTAGATTCTAGTCCCATCTTTGAGATAACTTATTATGCATGCATAAACTTTAAGAAATCCCAAACCAAAACAATTCTGTTCTCAAACATTTAGGATAAGGGATACTCAACCCGATAATCTACAGAGGAAACAAAGGGGTATAGAAGTTTGAGTATGAAAATCTAGGCCTTATTTCATTACTTCATGGGTATTTTGTTTGTAATTTTGATGGTGTAATAAAGATTAATGAATATATATGTTTATATATCTGAAAATTTTAGTATGTAATTTATGTAACATTTTCTAAAAATAGAGGAATTATGCATAAAACATATATAATCAGTTTAAAAACATAATTGTTTTCTGAAAATTCAGATTTTAAATAAAAATGCTCTTATAGTAAAAATGCCTGAGCTATTGACAGAGAACATGGTTTACAGATGAAAATGACAACAAAAATGCCTCATGTTTTTTTCATTGAAAGAATAATAAATTTTTTACTTGTTTTCAACAAAATATTTGCAAAATGGTACTTTAAATTTTCAGAGATTTTTTTATTTATTAGTTCTATATTTTAAATTTTTTTTTTTAAGTGTATGAATGTACTGTCTGCATGTAGGTTTCTGCACCTGTGTCTCGCAATGCCATGGAGGTCAGAAGAGGGTATCGGATTCCCCTGGAACTGGACTTATCCTGAAATTGGTGTTAAAGACAGTTCTCAGCAGCCATGTGGGTGCTGGGGATCGAAACCAGGTCCTCTGCAAGAGCAGTTAGCACTCTTACCTGCTAGGCCTTCTCTCCAGCCCCAGTTGTATTTTTTTTTTTTTTTACATAGCAAGTTGAAGTATGTTTAATGTACTTTCAACGAAGGGATTATTTCTCATAAATAGTAGAACTTGGAAAAAATAGAGACATAAACTTGGAGCTATAGCTATAGTAGCATCAGGCTTGACTTACATATAAGAATTAGGTGCTAGGATCCACAAATGAGGTACACCATATGTCTTTTGGGACTTTGTTACTTCACTTAGCATAACAACTTCTAGTTCCATCCGTTTACCACAAATTTCATGATGTCGTCTTTCTTTACTGGTGCACAGAACAGCATTGTGTGATATACCACATTTTCTTTCTTTTTTAAAAATTTATTTATTATTTTATGTGTATGAGTGTACTGTCTGCATGTAAGTAGGTGCACCCGTGTTATGCAATGCTGCGGAGGTCAGAAGACGGTGTTGGATTCTCCTGGAATGTAGTTAAAGACGGTTCTTAGCTGCCATGTGGGTGCTGGGAATCAAACCCAGGTCCTCTGCAAGAGCAGTTGGTGCTCTTAACCCACTAAGCCATCTCTCCAGCCCCAGTTGTACCACATTTTCATTATCCACTCATCAGTTGACAGACACTTGGGTTGCTTTCAGCTCTTCACTATTGTGAAAAGAGCTGAAACAAACAAGGCTTCACACATATCTCTGCAATATCGTGAATCTTCTGGTTATATATCAAGAAATGATATGGCTGGGTCAAGTGGTAGGTTCAATTGGCTATTGGCTCTCTCCTTGGAGGAATAACCCATGACTGATACCACAAGCCTACATTCTCTACAGGTTAGGAGATGTTATAAGCCACAGTAAGACCCTGTCATATTTATCAGGGGGTAAAAATGTAATTCATGGATTAACATATCATCCAAACATATGTGTCTATGCCAAAGTAACCTACCATAACTATTAGTGCTGCTTAAATACCTATATATCTAATTGCTTGTGCTTCATTAGTAGGATCGAAAGGTTACTCCTGAACAAACTGTCAGCCCATGAAAGGAAACAGCCAGAATTGACCAGAATCCAAGTCAACAGCTCCAGAGAGAGAGGACAGTTTTACTTCTCATCCACCTGTGCCCCTTTTCTAAGCCTAGGGAACAATCTGCGGAAGAGGGGGCGTGGTAGAATGTAAAGGCTGCGATTGGGGTGAACGGTGAAACTACAGCGATGTAGTCTGGATACTCATTTGATCAACTTGATTGAACATTCTGAGCTTTTTAAGAAGAGCTCTCCACACTGCTTTCCATAGGGGTTGCACAAGTTTCCATTACCCTCAGCAGTGGATGAGTGTTCCCCTCTCCCCACAATCTCTCCACATTTAGTATCATTTGTTTTCTTGATCATATCAAAGGTATGATGGAATTTTAAAGTGGTTTTCATTTGTATTTCCTTAATTACTAATGAAGTTGAACACTTTTTAAAATGTTTCTCAGCTATTTTTACCTCTTCATTTGTGAAGTCTCTGTTTAGCTCCTTACTCGATCTTTTGATTGGGTCATTTGTTTTCTTGATCTTTTGCTTTTTGAATAATTTATACAATCTGGATGTTAATCCTCTGTCAGATGTGTCACTGGTGAAGATTTCTTCCCATTCTGTGAGTTTTCTTTTTACTTCTTTGACTATTTCTTTCACTATACAGAAGCTTTTTAGCTTAATGAGGTCCCACTTGTTGATTGTTGATTTCATTTCCTGCGCAACTGCTGTCTAATTTGAAAGTCTTTTCCTACCTCTATATCTTGTACATTACTGCCAATGTTTTCTTCTATCATTTTCAGAGTTTCAAGTTTCACATTGAGGTCTTTGATCCATTTGGAGTTTATTTTTGTACAGGATAAAAGGCAAGGGTTTATTTTTATTCTACTACAAGTGGTAATCCAGTTTTGCCAGCACCATTTTCTAGAGATATTGTCTTTCCTCCATTGAGTATTCTTGGTCCCTTTGTTAAATATGAGTTGGCTGAAAGTGCATGTGTTCAAGTTAGGATCTTCAATTTTGTTCCATTGATCTACAGGTCTGTTTTTTGTTTTGTTTTGTTTTGTTTTGTTTTGTTTTGTTTTGTTTTGTTTTTGACACTACTGGGCTGTTTTTATGATTATAGTTCTGTAATATAGTTTGAAACCTGATATAATAATCCCCCCTGCATTTCTATTTTTGCTCAGGGTTGCTTTGGCTATCTGAGGTCTTTCGTTTATGAATTTGAGGGTATTTTCTTCTAAGCTTGTGAAAGCATTCGCTTATAATTTCCTGAATCTTTTCGTTATCTCTTTTGATGTTTCCCTTTTCAGCTCTTAATTTGTTGATTTGATGTTGCTTTTTCTTTCTTTTGGTCATCTTTTTAAGACAGGGTCTCTCTGTAGCCTCAGCTGTCCTGGAACTCACTAGAAGACCAGGTACTTCTTGTTATGTTAAGGGCAGCATCTCATGTTGATCATGCTGGCCTTGAACTCACTAGAAGACCAGGTACTTCTTGTTATGTTAAGGGCAGCATCTCATGTTGATCATGCTGGCCTTGAACTCACTAGAAGACCAGGCTGGACTTGAACTCACAAAAATCTGCCTGCTTCGGCCTCATGAGTGCTAGGATTAAAGGAGTGCGCCATCACACCCAGCTCTTTCTGTTTTATTAATGTTGGCACTTAGGACTATAAATTTCCCTCTTAAGACTAATTTTAGAGTCCCCCATAGGTTTTGTTGTGTTGTATTGTTCTTTACATTTAATTCCAGGAATACTTTTATTTCTGTCTTTACCTCGCTTGACCCATTCATTATTTAGGAGTGGGTTATTTAGTCTCCAAGAGTTCTTGTTGATATAAGGGCTTCTTCTGGTGTTGATATTAAGCCTTATTGCATTATGGTCTGAGAGAGTACATGGAATTATTTGAATTTTTGTATTTGTTGAGATTTGTTTGTGTCTTAGTATATGATCAATTTTGAGGACATGCCATGGGGTGCTGAATAGAAAGTATATTCATTGGTGTTTAGTTAGAATATTTAGTAGGTATCTATTAGTTCCATATTGTTCAATTCAGATATCTCTCTCTTTATTCTTAGTCTAGTTGCCCTATCTAAAGAGCACAGTGGGGTATTTCAAGCCCCCTACTATTATTGTGTTGAGATTAATCTGTGCCTTCAAGTATACTGTGTTTATAAAGATTGATGCACCAGTGTTTGCTACATATAAGTAAATGTTTGTGAAATCATAATGGTTAACTGTCCCTTCGACAAGAATGTGGTAAACCTCTTCATCTCTTCTGATTAGAATTAATTTTAATTCTATTTTGCCTGATATTAGAATAACAACTCCTGCTTGCTTTTTGGTACCATTTGCTTGGAATATTTTTTCCCATCCTTTCACCTAAAGATAGTACCTGTCCTTGAAGGTGAGATGGGATTCCTGTAGAAAACAAACAGATGGATTCAATTTCTTAATCCATTCTTCCACTCTGTCTCTTGATTGGGGAGTTCGGGCCAGTAATGTTCAAAAATATTATTGAAAGATGTATATTGCTTCCCATCAACTTAATTTCTGTTTGCAATTTTGCTCTAGGTTTGTATTTCCAGAGTTATACCTTCATTAATTATTTTCTCTTGTCAATTGGGTATAGACATTCCTTTCTTCTGCTCTTTGTATTGCTTCAAGTATTTTCTGAAGGGTTGGTTTTCTGAACAGATATTCATCTTATTTGTGTCATGAAAGAATTTCTTATTCATCTATAATAGATATTTTTACAGGGTAAAGTATTCTGGCTGAGCATCTGTAGTCATTTAGTACTGGGAATACTATTATCCAGGTTCTTCTAGCTTTCTTCATTTGCATTAAAAATTCAGCTATAATTTTGATGAGTTTCCCTTTATATGTGACTTGTTGTTTTTCTATTGAGGCTTTCAGTATGCTGTCTTTGTTTTGGGCATCAAGCATTTTCACTATAATATGGCATGGGGAATTTCTTTTCTGGTCTTGTTTATTTGGTCATCTATGTGTTTCTTGTATTTCTGTGGGTATCTTTCTTAAACTGGGGAAAATTTTCTTCTATAATTCTGTTAAAGATCTGGTCAATACAATTATCCTGGGATTCTTCTCCTTCCTCTATCCTTATGATGCATCAGTTCAGTCTTTTCATGGTGCCCCACATTTGTTGATTATTCTAGTTCTGTGCATTCTAGTACTTCCATGTTATCTTCCAGTGTTGTTATTCTATTTTCTACTTTATTCTTTCTGTTACTAAGGCTTTCTCTCATCCTTTCCTGTTTACTGGATGAGAGTTTGGTTTTCTTTTTCATTTCAGCCTGAGTTTTCTTCATTATTTCCACCTCATTCTGAAGTTTATCATTCCCATCCTTTAGTATATCTCTATCTTCTTCTAATTCTTTGATTAATTTGTTTGTGTGGTATTTAAAATCATCAAATTCTTTAAATTCTTTGAATTATTTGAGTACGTTTATGACAATTCTCTTAAAATCTGTGTCCTGGGTTATTTCTTGGGAGTCCTCATTGTGGGAGCCTTCTACCAGATTGGTAGATTTTAGCAGGGACTTATTATTTGGGTTTTACATGTTATTGATTTTGCATTATGATTTTGGCATGTGGATGTGCTTTGTGCTTTGTTTTCTGTGACAAATATCAAGTCTTTCTTAGTTGAGTCGGAGAGTGACTATGCTGTTTTCTTCAGGTGACATTATTGTCTCCTTATTGGTTATGAAAAGCTGAATCGTCTGGGGCTGGAGAGATAGCCTAGCGGTTAAGAGCACTGACTGCTCTTGCAGAGGACCCAGGTTCGATCCCCAGCATCCACATGGTGGCTAAGAACCGTCTGTAACTCCACTTCCAGGAGAACTCCAGTTCCAGGGGAATCTGAGACCCTCTTCTGACCTCCGCGGCATTGCATGACAAGGGTGCACAGATCTACATGCAGACAGTACATACACATACAAAAAAATAAATAAATAAAATTTAAAAAAAAGAAAAGCTGAATGGTCTAGGCTTCAGGTTTTCACTTTTTATTTTGTACTGGAGGGACCAGCTATTTCTCACCCTTCTAATCTGGAGCTTCTCCAGAGGCACAGGACATGAAACAATCATGTCAGCTTGAACCTCACACCACATGAGGTGAGTCTACCCATTCCCCTGGGCTGAGTGTAAGCATCTGGGTCTGGATCCAGGGCCAGGGAAGCTTAGTCTGGGCCAGGGAAGTGGTTACAGGTGTTCCCTAGCTAATGGATTGGGATTCTGGAATATTCCCAGAGCTGAGCCTTATTGGCTTCTGGGCTTCTGCCTCATCTGCTGTGTGCCCAATCCTTCCTGTGGGAGCCTGGCCTGAGTGTAGGTGTGCTGGACTCTATCAACTTTCGGGAGCCAGAGCTGGAGCCTCCAGGAGGTGAGTCCAAGCAGATTTGGAGCCAGAGTTCTGGTCCAGTTGCAGGCCTCTGGTTGGGTCAGTGTGACTTGTCTTGCCAACTGGGAGCTGGGAGGAGGCAGCTGACGTGGATGCACCCTGGCATATGTAGTACTCTATATTTTATTATTATTATGTTCTTTTTTATTGACATTTTGTATATTTCATACATCATTTTTCAATCCAATTTGGATACATTCCCCTCTCCCTGCCCCTCCCCACTCTCCAGTTTATGCATTCTGCCATACATGTCTTGCATCTTTTTCTCAGTGTTTCCAAGAAGTTTTTCTTCAGAGGCCTGTTGTTTTGAGCAGAATTCAACTGGGTCAAAGTCAGTTCTTTGACCCAGTCCTTATGTTGATGTTGTTCCCCCCCTTTATATTACTTCAAATTATGTCTGTTTAAACATATGTATCAAAATTATGACCTTTGGGAATAAACTCTATGCTAATTCCAAAATAAGTTTTGGGGTTCACTTTTTCCCTTTTAATTTTATATTACTCTAGAATATGAATACATTGTCTTCCACCCCTATATGGTAATTGCAATGTCTGAATATAAGTGGTAAGTCGATTCTAGAGGCCTTAAAGAGATTCACATTATAATAGCACAGTTGCTTTCAGATACAAAGAAATTTAGTGATAAAGTTGTTGAGTTTGCCTGTGAACTGAGGATTTGGTGTCCCCATCCACATATGAGGGAAACTATTTGCTTTTTATGTGGGGGGGGGCAGGCTGTGTTACTTCACTTATAATGGCTTCAAGTTCCATCCATTTACCTGCAAATTTCATGATGTCATCCTTCTTTGTTTTTTTTATTTTTTTTTTATTTCATTTATTTCTGTATGTGTATGAATGTATTGTCTGCATGCAAGTCTGTGCACCTGTGTCGTGCAACGCCACGGAAGTCAGAATATGGTGTCGGACTCCCCTGGAACTGGAGTTCTCCTGGAATTGGAGTTTCAGATAGCTCTTGGCCTTCATGTGGGTGCTGGGGATAACCCGGGTCCTCTGCAAGAGCGGTCGGTGCTCTTAACCGCTAGGCCATCTCTCCAGCCCCGATGTCATCCTTCTTTACCACAGCATAGAACTTCATTGTGTAGATGTACCACACTTTTGTTAGTCACTCATCAGTTGAGGGGCATTTGGGTTGGTTCCAGCTCTTCACTATTGTGAAGAGAGCTGCAATAATCTTACCTGTGCATGTATCTTTCCAGTAGGATGAGTCTTGTGGGTATATACCCAGGAAGGGTAGGCTCATTTTGAGTTTTTTAAGTGTTCTCCACACTGCTTTCCATAGTGGTTGTATGAGCTTACATTCCTAAGAACAATGGATGAGTGTGCCCCTTTCCCCACAACCTCTCCAGCATTTGGTGTCTTTTGTTTTCTTGATCTTGGCCAGTATTATTGGACTGAGATGATACCTTAGAGTGATTTTAATTTGCATTTCATTAATTACTAACGATGGTGAGCATTTTTTAAGATGTTTCTCAGCCATCTTTAATTCCTTATTAGTGAAGTCTCTGTTCAGCTCTTTACTCCATCTTTTGAGTAGGTCAATTATTTTCTTACTTCATTGTTTTTTAAGTAGTCTGTATATGTGCATGTTAATGCTCTGTCAGATGTATCAGTGATGAAAGTTTCCTCCCACTCTGTGGGTTTTCTTTTACTTCCTTGATTGTTTCTTGCATTGTACAGAAGCTTTTGAATTTGGTGAGGTCCCACTTGTCCACTGTTATTTCCTGTGCAGCTGCTGTTTGCTTTAGAAAGTCTTTTCCTACACTTGCATCTTGTAGGTTGCTGCCAATTTTTTATTCTGTTACCTTCAGGGTTCTGGGTTTGAGGAAAGAGCAACTCCAAATCATTAGCATTCATGGTGAAAGAGGAAACATCACAAAAGATAAAGAAAAGATCTACACAATCATTTGAGATTACTTCAAACACCTATATTCTACTAAATCTGAAAACCTAAGAGAAAGGGATGAGTATCTGAAATCCTGGGATTCACCAAAGCTTAACCAAAAGATTGACAGATTAAACAGACCCATAATACTTGAGGAAATTGAAGTTGTAATAAAAAACCTCCCAACTAAAAAAACTCCAGGCCCAGATGGCTTCACAGCAGAATTCCATAAAACATTTAAAGAGGTCTTACAACCATTACTACTCAAACTGTTCAGAAGAATAGAAACAGAGGGAAATTCCCCAAAATCCTTCTATGAAGCCACATCACTCTAATACCAAAAACAAGGAAAAGACACGAACAAGAAAGAAAACTATAGACCCATCTTATTAATGAACACAGATGCAAAAATTATCAGCAAAATACTCGCAAATCGCATATATACCCACATAAAAAGATTGTCTATCATGACCAAGTTGGATTCATACCAGAGATGCAGGTATGGCTCAACATACGTAAATCAATAAATATCATAAAACACATAACTGGATTGAAAGACAAAAACCATATGATCATCTCAATTGATGCAGAAAAAGCTTTTGACAAAATCCAGCATCCCTTCATGCTTAAAATCCAAGAGGGAATTGGGCTGTAAGGAACATTCCTCAACATAATCAAAGCTATATACAACAAACCCACTGCCAATATCAACCTAAATGGAGAAAAATTAGAAGCATTTCCCTTAAAGACAGGAACCCAGCAAGGCTACCACCTATTGCCACTCCTCTTCAATATACTGCTTGACATGCTTGCTAGGGGATAAGGCAAGAAAGGGAAATTAAAGGAGTACTAATTGGAAAAGAGGAAGTCAAACTATCCCTTTCTGCAGATGATATGATTGTTTGCCTAAGGGATGGTAAAAACTCCACCAGAAAATTCCTAGAAATGATTAAAAGCTTCAGTCAACTGGTGGGATACAAAATAAATCAGTAGCCTTCCTTTACACAAACAATAAGCAACTGGAGAAAGAATACAAGAAGACCTTCCCACTCATAATAGCCTCAAAAAATATGTAATAATATTAGGGAATAAAGCTAACCAAAGACACCAAAGATCTCTATGGCAAAAATTTTAAAAACCAGAAGAAGGAGATGGAAGATGGCATCGACAGATGGAAATACCTCCCATGCTCATGGTTTGGAAAAATTAATATAGTAAAAATGTCTATTCTACCCAAATTAATATATAGATTCAATGGCATGCCAAACAAAATCCCCATGAGCTTTTTAACAGAGGTGGAAAAAAATCCTTAAATTCATATGGAAAATAAAAACCCCGAAATAGCTAAAGCAACCCTGAGTGAAAAGGGCAATACAAATGGGATTACTTTACCAGACTTCAAGCTATATTACAGGGCTATAGTCATAAAGACAGCCTGGTACTGGCACAACAACAGACCTGTTGATCAACGGAACAAAATCGAAGATCCACACTTGAGCTGTATAATTTCAGCCACCTCATATTCGACAAAGGGGCCAAAATTTTCAATTTAGGCAAGACAGCATCTTCAGCAAATGGTGTTGCCAGAACTGGATCACCATTTGTAGAAGAACAAACTTAAACCCCTTCCTCTCGCCCTGTACAAAAATAAACTCCAAGTGGATAAAAGATCTCAACCTGAAATCCGAAACCCTGCAGAACTCTATCTTATCCCCAGAACCACTAGCCAGGAGCTGGGAGTCAGCTTATACTCCAGAACTGCAACTATAGGGCACTGGGAGCCAGCTTTGGGGAGTCAGGTGCAGAAAATGCTGACCCTGATGAGGTGCAACTGGACATCCCAGGACCTGTGAGCCAGGGCTCTGGATCCAGTGCTGGACACTGGAAGCTGTGCTTTCTGAGCCTGGTGGCCTAGAACTTGGTCTGCAGCAGGGTTCCTCACCACCTTTCCACCTGTGCCAAGCCACTGGTGGTCAGCCTGCTCTACTATTTTTATTTAATGTATACTGTTTTCCCTAGATGTATGTAAGTGCATGCAGAGGCCAGAAGGGGACATCGATCCCCTGTAACTGGAGTTCTGAATTGTTGTTAGCCACCATGTAGGTGTTGGGAACCAAAACTGGGTTTTCTGAAAGAACAGCAAGTATTCTTAGCACCTATCCCTCTCTTCAGCCCCCTTTAAAGTTTTATACATCTATATTTATTTATTTATATATATAAAATATACATTTTTATATATAATATAATATATATAATTATATATGTATATATATATATTATAAACTAAATATATATTACTAATATATATAATATATATAATATATATATATTTATATATAAAACTTTAAAGAAAAAAATATCATAGCCCTGAAGAATTTACTGTTGGAGAGAAAGTGAAAGAGAATGCAAAGTTGATTTCTGCTAATCTGAGAGCATGAAGTTCGAGGCCCAAGGAAGGTCTTCTGACCAGTACCTCTCGAAATCGTCTTAATGTGATTACTCAGCTCCATTCCAGGTCTACTGTGTCACAAACCTCAAAGTCAAAGTGGGAAATTTCTAGCTTCCCAGCCCTTTGAAATGAATATAATTGATTCTAAAATGTTTAAGATCATTAATGTAGAGGGACATATTCCAAAATTTAATTAATGTAATGGTAGCTCCTTGAAGTATCAAATAACATTCTAGGAAAAAAATATATTATTCTCTATTAAGAAACCATTAGATTGCAGGAAGTTAAACAAACTTCATTAGTTCTTTCTCAGGCTTTAATGTGATAAATTTCCATTGAAACCACAAATTTTGTTCTCCAAACAACAGTATCAGTATCTTCACTGGATTTGTGGGAAATACAGTATATCAGATTCCATTCCTCATATATGGAACTTGAATTTATCCTGTGCACACAAAATTTGAGAAGCACTTTGCTAAATTACAGGTCAGGAGATATTACAAAGTATGGGAATTATGTATAATCTGTTCCAAAAAGTAGGATTAGTATTAAGCAACCCCAACGTGGATACAAGCATTTAGTATGCTAATGCATCATTGGTGTTTAACATGCCCTGGACTGTAGCACACAGAACAAGCACATTCTTTTATACAATATTCCTCTTCACCATAAGTGTAGTAGATATGAAGTTGGGATTAGATGTACTGTAAAAAACTAAGACACTGGTTTCCAGTTATGAATTATCCTTAAGGTTCTGTCAACTGGTAAAAACAAAAGTAGAAATCTCAGTCTAACAAAAGAACTGAAAGCAAAGGATTCACAATGTTTTGCATTGTTGATATTACAGAATACATTTTAATCTTTCTGTTTGAATGAATAAATCCATTTAAATGTCAAAATCTGATAGCAGTTCACACTAAGAAAGTAGTTCCGAAACAGAATTTCAATAGCATAAATGTTAATGGAAAAATGTTAATGGAAAATAATGAAAATTAAGCATTTCCTTATGACCCTGGGTTCACATTCACTGGCTTCCACTTTAAGACTATAAAATGTTTTTCTTTCATAGTCATCACAGTATCAATTTCCTGCCATAAATTTTTCAGTAATAAAAATTATCAGTAAGTAGTAAAGTTTTAAAAATATTTAATATGAAAAAATAAGTGGTAAGACAAAATATTTTGCTCAAAACATTTTATTACATGCGTTTCAACTAACTATATATTTATTATTTAAAATAGAAAATGAAATTAATAAAAGGATAATAATTTGTTTACAAATATCTGCTCTTACAGAGTTCCAGGATTCAATTCCCAGCACCTCCATGGTAGCCAAGAATGGTCGTTAACTCAAGTTCCACCAGATCCAACTCACTCTTCTGACCTCCATGGGGACTGCATGACACAGGCATACTTACATATATGCAAGCAATATACTCATACATATAAATAATAAAGAAAAAATAAAGAAGTCAGTCTTGGATACAATAAAGTAGTTGTATTATGGAAATTTTGCCTACTTGCATAAATTTATTATGGATTATTTCTTAATAGCAAAACTGACTCATAACTAAAATGCATGAAAGATGTAATATTATTAATCTATTAACTTAAAAAACATAATTTCCTGAAAAACACAAAAGAGAAAGCATTAATTCTTACTAATATTAGAAAAGAATAATCCTGCTATTTCATACAGTAGCATTGTAGATAATCCAAAATATCTTCAGGTTATAAACCCACTTAATTTCTTTTAAAACAAAATGATGCTTTTACCATCTCACAAAATTAAAGCACTTAATTTTTACACATCAAGTATGTGATTGTCTAAAATCAAATCAACTAATCAGTAAAAAAATAATGAGTAGGAATCTACAATACGTAAGTCCTGTTAACAAAACAAGGAAAATTCTACCTTGTATATTGCATAAATTCTGGCCATCCTATGTTTATTATATTTAGAAGAGCTATATGACCTTCCCCATTATGAAACAGTATCTGTTTAATACTGACCTCATTAGGAAAGGTAATGGAGTTCTGGCCATGATTATATTTATATTCACTATATTTAGAAGAGCTTTTTAACACTTTCTGCATTATAAAACAATATCTGTTTAGTGCTGCTGACCTTATTAGGAGAGCTGTTAGAAGAGGACAATGATTTTGGATGTGAGTGATAATTAGGAGGCAATAAATTAATATAAAAAAATTTTCTCTGCTCTTCCTTTTGGCTTCTGAACTTATCTTTTATTTACAAACAAAAAATTTTCTTTAATTCCCACTTCATACAATGTCACATGGACTGCTATTTATCTGCCACAAACATACTTTCAGCAAATATACTTTCCTTTATATATTTTATTTAATGACCATAATTTTTCATTTATTTGTTTGATGTACTTATAGTGTTTGCCTACATGTATGTAAGTGTACCACATGCATGGCATTCCTTTGGAGGGTAGAAAAAGGCACCGGATCCCAAAGAGTGGAATTATGGATGATTGTGAGCTTGGATGTGGTTGACCAGATTCACACCAAGGTCCTCTGCAAGAGAGTTCAGTGTTCTTAACTACAGAACCATCTCTCTAGCCTTTTAATCATTGTAACTTTGAAAATAATAACACGAGTACTCTATATGGACCTAGAAATTTGCTTCTTTAATAGCATATATATTTTGACTTCAGAGTGAAGTCAAAAGTCTTTTGCCTTTACAGCCCATTTTCTACATTCTTCAACATGCAGAGGTATAAGTACCTCTAGAATTAGTGGACAACGACATGAGTCAGCAGAAATACAAAGGAGAAGCATTGTCTTCCCCATGCAACTCAGGCCAGTCAGGACCCCTCATATGTACAGGTGTAAGTATTAGCATAGAAGTATATTAGACTTGGGGCTGGAGAGATGGCCTAGGGGTTAAGAGTGCCGACTGCTCTTGCAGAGGACCCGGGTTCGATCCCCAGCACCCACATGGCGGCTGAGAACCGTCTGTAACTCCAATTCCAGGAGAACTCCAGTTCCAGGGGAATCCGACACCCTCTTCTGACCTCCGCAGCATTGCACGACACGGGTGCACAAACCTACATGCAGACTGTACATTCATACACATTAAAAAAAAAAGAAGTATATTAGACTTGACATCAGTTAGTGCTACAGATTTTCACTTGGAGTCTATGGATTCTTCAGGTTAGCCTGAACAGTAGTGAAAGCATCTTGTCTATTTCCAGTATTTCAGAAAACCCTAAGCACTGGAACAGACTAAAAAAAGTTATTGTTTGGGCGCTGAAGAGATGGCTCAGTGGTTAAGAGCGCCTGCTCTTGCAGAGGACCCGGGATTGATTCCCAGCACCCACATGGTGGCTAAGAACCATCTTTAACTACAGTTCTAGGGGAACACCCTCTTCTGACCTCCACAGCAAAGCACGACACAGGTGTATCAATGTACATGCAGACAGTGCATTCATACACATAAAAAATTAAAAAATATGATTTTGTGAATGCAAGTATTTATGACACTGACTCTTAGAATATGTAATTTAAGTGTTTATATGCACATATTTTAAATATTATTTAAATAAACCTGGGTTAAAAGGCAGCATCAAATGACTCTTCCATGTGAAATATCTACATGGTAAATGTGCAGGTGAGGTTCTGAATTTACTTGCTGGCCTACTATTCACTTTTCTGCACCAAGAGCAATAGGAAAGTTTATCTGAGTGTGAAATGGAAACTGAAAAGAGTGAGAAAAGATAACAGCCCTAGCTTTCAAATTTAATAAAGCAACAAAGGTAGAGATCATGAATTTATATTCTGCAAATAGTAACTGGGTTATAGAAAAAATAAGGCAATTATCTTTAATTGCCTGTGAGAAAAAGGATTTAGGATGAAAGTGTGGGTTACAGGCCCAAGGCAAAGCATTCACTCTAAAAAGAAACTGTTCTTATGTATTTATTTTAGAAAGGTATTAGATTTTTTCTTAAGAATTGAGATATGACGGAGAGTTTCTGCGTATTAAAAACTTAATTTCCATCCTACTAACAACTTACCTTAAATATGGCATACCTACTATACCTAATTTGGATGTATTATTATAGATTAAAATATTCACACATTATTCTGATCTCCTCAAATTTTACTCGTGTTCCTTGTCCTAGTTAGCTTTCTGTTGCTGTGATAAAGCGGTGACCAAAAATAGATCTCAGAGGAATGCTACCTACTGGCTTGAATTCCTTGGCTTTTTGGGCTGCTCTCTTACACAGCTGGAGCTCAACTGCCTCTGGATGACAATGTCCACAGTGGACTGCGCCCTCCTAACTCAATTAACAGTTAAGACAAGCCCCACAGATATTGCCACAGGGCAGTCTGAGGCAATCAATTTCTTTATTGTTGTTCCTTCTTTCCAAGTGTCTCTAGTTTGTGTCAACTAGACAAAAGTAAATTACTACAGTCCTTTTCTCTGTACACAGTTTGGGAGAGAGACTCCATCCTGAAAGGGGGGCATGAGGAGATTCCAGTGGCTGGAGACTGTAGCTAGGAGTCAGCATATTTCAGTGGACAAGGGAGCAGAAAAAGGGGGCTACAAGCTTTCCTCCTTTCCTTCTTTTACTAAGTCCAAACCCTCAACCCATGAGATGCTACCAACCTTAGTCAGTTTCTTGCCTCCTCTGATAATCTTCTTTGGTGAAGACCTCACAGAAGAAGCCAGATGATTCAGTCCACTGACATACCTGGTCTCCACATCTTTTGTCTAGATATATGTTTTCAAGAAAGATGTTTCCAAATCTAGTGCTACTATTACTATACCATATCATGAAAGTATGCTTTCTCTACCTTTGTAAGAATGTGCCAAAGTTTCTTCCAGAATGGATTTGCCATTTTGTACTCTCACCAGATATGAATATTACTGTTGCACAATATACTTGCCATTTAAAAAAAAAATCTTATTTTGAACTGGTGCCTAATAAGAACTGGGGGGAACAACCTGCGGAAGAGGGGCCGTGGTAGAATGTAAAGTCTCCGAATGGCGTAAATGGTGAAACTACAGCGATGTAGTCTGGACACTCATTTGATCAACTTGATTGAACAAACAACATGTCACCCCCCACTGGATGGTGGGGCTGTGGGGGTTTGGACACAACAGCCTGTAGATTGGTTTTGCACGAAGGATGCTTGTACTCATGGATTATCACTTATAGCTAAAAAAGGAAAAAAATAACTGAGAGAAAGATGCAGGACAGTTATGGCAGAATACATGATCTGGGATGGGGTGGGGGTGGGGAGGAAGGAAAAGGGAAAAATACCTGATCTGAATTGGAAAATGATGTACGAAATGCACAAAGCATCAATAAAAAAATTAAATTAAAAAAAAAAAAGAACTGGGGATTGCAGTGATGGCACTGGCTGTTCTTGCAGAGGACCTGGGTTTGAATCCTAGCTCTCACATGGCAGCAAACAACTGTCCATAACTCCAGCTCCAAGTGATCTGGCACTGTTTTCTGCCCTCTGTGGGCACTGTAGGATGGGTGCACTTACATACATGCAGGCATAGAACTTGCACACTTAAAATAAAAATAAATACAAAATTTTTAAAAATCATAAAATTGCTTATGCAGCCTAATGAGGCAATGCAATATTTTTTTATTTTATTTATTTATTTTTCTATGTGTATGAATGTACTGTCTCCATGTAGGTTTGTGCACCTGTGTCGTGCAATGTCACAGAGGTCAGAAAAGGGTGTCAGATTCCCCTGGAACTGGAGTTAAAGATGGTTCTCAGCCACTGTGTGGGTGCTGGGGATAGAACCTGTGTCCTCTGCAAGAACAATAGGTGCTCTTAACCACTAGGCCATCTCTCCAGCACCAGCAATGCAGTATTTAATGTAACTGTATAATTTGTAATTATAAAATCAGATTAAATTTTCCCTGATCAATTAACTTTAAATTTTTTGACTTTTAAAAACAAAATTTCTTAGTTTTGAATTTTGTGAATATTTTATATTTTGGACATTTCCTTTATCATATATTTGTTCTTTATGAATATTTACCTCAAGTTTGTGGGTATTTTTTTTTAATTTTCTTAATAGTGTCATTTATAGTTTCCAATTTTAATAAAGTTGAGATATTAATAATTATTCTTTTTACAGATTATAGATTTTTTTGTCTCCTGTTATTTTCTCTATACATTTTAGTGGTTTCCATTTTATATTTAGGTCAATAAGTCTTTGATTTGATTTTTCTGAAAAAAAAATATGATCTTTCTCTAAGGATTGCATCGAATTACCTTTATCTTTTTCAATTATAATTTGAGTATTTTTGAGTATAATTGAGTATTTACATCCATTTGAGAGATCTTTATTCTCTTCCATTGATTTAGACAGTTATTCTTTCTTCTGTATGGACCAAGCTCTCTTGATCATTACAGCTTTATATAAATCTTAAAATTGGTCAGTGTGGAAGGGAAATGGGTAATCTTGCAAAGAAATCCATGAGTTACCATCAGAACTTACAAGTGTTTCAAGATATAAGGAAATGAATAACTAAAGTGAGAATGTGGGTGAGTTTTACTAAATAACAGTTTTAGATTCAGGAATGACTTCTGGGAATGTCTCCTGCTTTAGCCTTGTAACCAAAGTTAACCTTATAATTGAGATAACTAACACTGTCAATTCAATCTACTTTCCTACTATTTAAACAGTTTATTTAAATGCAGCTACACAATAGGAAACAATGTAAACAATCTTACTTGGCCTCTTTTTATTTTTCTCCAACTTGTGTTGCATATATATATATATATATATATATATATA